>QFDW01000603.1:0-12718 GCA_003315895.1 Lactifluus rugatus | reverse complement strand
GGGGAAGGCGAACGGTGCATCAGGGAGGTATTAGGACTAGTAATAGGAAACTATGATATAGTGAAACAGGGTACAGACCAGATATGCCGAGATAGTCCGCCTGGCCAAGCGTCGCTCGCTGTGCCTGCAGCTTGGTCTTGATAACGTCGAGAGGACACGTCGCAATACTAGCGACGAGGCCACCGCCTGCGCCAGCTGCGAGGAGCTCATCGGTGAGCAATTAAGTGTATTGGGCGTGACGAGGTCGGCGGACCTATCACGCTATGAGCGGTCCATTTCTTTCGCGTTGATGACATATCTTTCCCCCGCAAAAGCGGGGACCACGTCGTATGATCAGTTCGGTTTTCTGGTGCGGAATGAACCGGAAACCAGAGCAACACTCTCCTCGTCCTCGTCGTCTTGGATGTTGTCCGGTCAAAGTCGGCCACTCGCCGAGAGCTAACGTACCCCCCCGAGGTGTCACGTGTGTATACTGCCACCACAGCCTATCTGTTTTTTTTAACACATTCACAATTTGAAAAACTCTACTTGCTACTTGCTATTAAATCGAGCCCAAAGTCTTACTGTAAAGGCGACCACTACGCCAGACCGGCGTGCACTCTCAACTTCCGGTCCTACGTAAAGCGGCCAACCCACAGCAGCGTGTTGGCCTGCGATATTTTCGAATTTGTATTCTATTCATCTGCTACACCTGTCCTTACAATGGATATCCTACTCCCTTTTCTTTGGCCTGGTGACATTCTTAGCCTTTCTTGACACCCTGCTACAGTCCATACGTCAACGGAGAACTCCTCAAGGCAGGCCTTTTGGCTTAAAGGCGTGTCGGTCTCGCTTCCATGACTGAGATTGACTCAGCATCCGGCACATTTGCATGCAAGTTGTCTAACCCACGAAGGTGCCGGGTACCACTCTAATTAGGTTGTAGGAATGGTCACGCTGCATGCCGGACGTCCAACTAACTTATTCAATTCTACTTATCGGATTCGAAAACGCACTTTCCCTACACAGAAACATTCTTCCGAGCATGAGCGTGCCATGGGTATCCGTGGCGTCTGATCGGACCACACACAAGGCTATACCCTTTCCACAATACACAGTAAGTACTGTACCACCCTCCTTATTACCGTGCCGACGTTGAGCTATATTAACTTGTTCCTAGTCCTTGTCGTCGAAGGAACAGGGACAAGGAGATGCAATAATACTAATTTCACTAGTGCACATTATTGGCAGGGCAGTAGACTTTTCAAGTATACTCGGGTTCGAACATCAATTGCCACGGCAAGTACCACCGCACTTGTCAGGCATCTCAGATGAGTAACACAGGGCACCAGTGAAACAATGAATGTTGCTTCGCCTCTCCCAAGGTTTGCTTTTGTCTCGTGGTCCAGACCGATGAACTAGATGGAGCTGGAAGCCCACACCCACAATGGTGTGCACTAGTGAAGCTGTCGCAACCACGTCAGCTGTGAAAGCCACTGCCGCTAGTCCTAAACCGAGTAATTCAAAAGAGTGGCCGTATTACACCTCGCCTAACTGACAGTTGCCGAAGCGTCGTCCCGTGGGTCACGCACCTCTACCAGGTGTTCTTGCTCTTCTCTGCATCTTGGATCCCGTTTTTCGCTCGGCAAGACGCAATTTTTTTTTCTTTCCTTGGCACTTACACGCGAATTCGCATCGGAGCCCCGGAATTGAACTCGGCATGTACTATAGTCAACGAGACAATTGGGAGAGAGAAATCACTAGACGATCCGCACCCCTGACTTAATACGATGTTGGTGGACGTCAAGGGTCAGGGGGGGACAGGGGGACATCATCACCATCATTCACCCCTGTTTTCCAAGGCAACGAAACATCCAAACTTTGCAGATACATAACTTGCAATCAACCACAGTTTTTTCCAACTGGAAGTTGCGTGGCACGCGGGCGTGGAAAGTGATGTCAGATTTTGGGGGACGAGCACCACGCAGACGCATGATGGGCGCGAGGCGCCGAACTTGACATGCTTGACAGGGAGCGGCGCTCCGTGCTTCGTTCCGCGTGTCATCAGCCATGCGCGGTGTGTGGAAATCCAGTAGTCACCCTGCCGCTCCGGGCTTTTGAGAAAATTTGATTGGTTCGCTTGCCTCGCTGCTTGCTTAAAGCTTGTAGTCGCGTCATGTGCCGCTCTCCGCCGGGGCGTTCATTCCGAGAAACAAAAAAGCGGTTCATTCTTCCTTTGTGTGGTGACCAATAAGTGGACTCTAGGCGGGCATAGAGGCCTCCATAAAAGCCCACACATTGGAGAACGTTCTGCTAAGAAGTCGAGAAGACATGGGAATGTCCACCCCCCAAAAGCATTGGATTCACAGAAGTCTCATTACGGATCGCTTCTGGAGCACGCCGTGTTCCCATGAGGTTCCACCAATGTCTGCAAGGCGTCTGCCCCGGGAATGCATGGTGAATGGCACTGTCAGTACAGTACATGAAAGAATACAAGGTAAAAAAAATGGAAGGGACAGTAATGATGCTATCGTTATGGGGGATTCGAAGGTGCTGCTCCAACCGCCTTGGGCATTTTCTTTTCACCCCTCGACAACTGTTCGAGGTCTGCGGGTTTGAAGTAGTGAGGAGCGACTAGAGGGTACAGGAGCATGTCAGTCGATACTCTCAAAAAATTTGTGCTGGAAGCACACCTTCAAGTAACCATGATGGCTTGATTTCCATCACCTGCCTGAGGTACGACTTTGATGTCATGACCAGTTCGTAGTATAACACGGTCTTCACTGGTGGCTGATGCTGGAATAGGCTCGATGACGGGTGAATATATACTGTCTGGCTCGTTTTGAGTGTTCGATATGAGTCTCCACTCTTCTGTAATTGTGCTGTGTTATAAAAGTAACCAGCGGTGAGGGCCTTCTGGATCGGCGTGATGTCATTCGAGTTTGGATTGCTCTGGACGACCACTTCAACGCGTTCACACAGACCCGCAAGTTGATCTCGAATGTCACGCGCACGACACAGGCTCTTGTACTGCAGAAATTGCTCGTAGCAAAACTGCTGCGAGTAGTTGGTATCTGCCCACTGTTCCCACACATTAAGCAGCGTGAAGTGGTCTCCACCAGCCCGGACAAAGTTCTGCCGAGCTTGGTCCGCGTGTAGCTTCTTATCCTTTGGCCGGTAGAATAGAGAAGAAGACTCCGATAGCATGGAAATAATGGTGAGAATTTCGTCCGTGCAAGAGTAGTCCTCGCTCGCAATGATCGCCTTGGACAGCATCGGGTCCACTGGGAACTCAGCCATGCGTCGTCCTAACTTCGTGAGTTCGCCACGGTCATTAAGCGCACCGAGAGCGTAGAGTAGCTCGAGTGCACGCATAAGCGTCTCCCCAGGGGGCGGGTCCATGAACTCGAAACCGATAAGGTCGTTGATACCGAGGGATTTCAGCACCAATACAACCATGCCAAGATTCGTGCGCTGAATTTCCGGGACTGTGTTTGCCTCCAACTCGTTATTATAGGCCCACTTGGTGTATAAACGGAATGATTTTCCAGGTCCCACACGACCGGCTCTGCCGGCACGCTGGTTGGCGGAAGCACGGGAGCACTGGGAAAGGAAGATGGTCAGCACCAGTACAGAGAAGAAAGCGAAGTCGATGGCGTACAGGAACAACGACAAGGCTGGACATGCCCGTTCTCGGGTTGTACGAATTCTGCTTGACAAAACCTGGGTCAATGACAAATACCACCCCGTCGATTGTGATCGAGGTTTCTGCGATGTTCGTCGCGAGCACGACTTTCCGTGCGCCTTCGGGAGTGGGTTCGAATATCTTGGCTTGCATGTCACTTGGCAGGTTTGCGTAAATGGGACAGATGATCAGCTCCGCTATTTTGTTGCCCAAGGCCCGCGCAGTTTCTGTGAGATTCTCCTGCGCTGCTTCAATCTCATCTTGGCCCTAAGGGATAACGCAGTGAGTAAAGCCAATAATTGTCAAGACGAAGATAAACGTACAGTTAAAAAGACCAGAACATCCCCTTTCGGTTGCGTCGTATGAATCTGGAAAACGGTGGTAATTGCTGCGTGGAGATAATTGGCTTCGGGTTGAGGGGTGTAATGAATATCGACAGGGTAACGGCGACCAGGAACTGTCCATCCGATTTTATTGAGTGATCGAGAGTAGTCCAGGTGCTGTCAGGGACGTACCGTAGAAGATGGGCGCTTCATCAAAGTACTCGCTGAATTTCTCAGCATCCATCGTTGCACTAGAGATGAGAAGTTTGAGCTCTGGTCGGAAGCGAGCAATATCCTAGAACAGGTGGTTAGGCTATGTGTGATGAAGACTTAGGACTGCGAGGCGCACCTTGACCAGTGCAAAGAGAATGTCCGTACTCAGCGTCCGCTCATGCGCTTCGTCGATGATGAGCGCGGAGTATCCAGCTAAATCAGGTTCCGTCAAGAACTCGCGCAGAAGCATGCCATCGGTCATATACTTGAGGACGGTTTTATCGCTTGTTGCGTCCTCAAATCGGATTGAGTAGCCGACTTCGTACCCAACCTTTGTACCCATCTCTTCCGCAACGCGAGCTGCAACAGACATTGCGGCCACACGACGGGGTTGTGTACAGCCCACTTTCATGCCACCAGCAGTATAACCTGCTTCATGCAAGTATTGAGGGAGCTGAGTCGTCTTGCCGGATCCAGTTTCAGCAACGACGATGAGAACTTGGTGGTCGTGGATTGCCTGCAAAATCTCCTTTCGGAATTGATATATGGGTAGGGATTTCCGAGTCTCTTCGATGGATTTGGCTATGGAAGGTTAGGAGCAAAAAATGAGTAGTTATTGGGCAAGCATCCAAACACCACTCACCCCGAGCCTCAGCTGCCTCAATTTGTTGCTGAATCAATTTATCCTTCGCGCTCAAGTGCCCTTCGCCGGCCATGGTACGATCCATGACAAATTTGATCGTTTGGCTCTCATCGAACACGTATTCGTATTCCTCCACGAGTTCAGGCTTGTCCATAGCGCCAGTTTTGAATGTGCTATGTTTGGTTTGACTCGCCTCCCACTGGTCGACATCAGTGACAAACTGATCGTCCTTGGGCTTTGCTTCCTCGTACCGCTGGTATAGCACGTTTTCTTTGCGCTTCTTGTCTATCTTTCCCTGTTCGGTAATATAGTCCTCAGGAAGCATATACCCATCCCACTTGTCGTCGATTTTGAGGCGTTCCTCGACAAGTTTAAGGACTTCCCTCTTGCGATCGAGCTCACGTTGTTCGCGCTTAGAGACGTGCATACCACGAAAGAGGGCTTCGTCATCCGCAATTTCTTGCCGAAGGAGCTCAACTTGCTGGAGCTCACGCTTTGTGAGATATTCCTGGCGGGAGCGCTCGCGCAGAGAAGGCATAGCGAGGGTACGCGCAACCGAATCGTCCGCAAGTTGCCGCCGTTGAGCAGCTTCAGCGGCGGCACCTGAGTTCTTGGATGAATGGTCTTCGACTATTTTTTTGGTCTTGTCCTTATCCCGCTGTCTAACGCGCTCGGAAAACTCGTCTCGTTCTCGTAGATCCCGTTCGCGCTCGCGCTCGCGCCGCACGCTTTCATCTTCTGGGAACTCCTCGTCCAGCTCATCGGGCGTTGCAGGCCTATCCTGTTCGTCCTCTCTCCGGCGTTTTCGTACCTTCTCCTCCTCGTCACTTTCCCACTCCCGCGTATCTGATTCCCGTTTCCGGGTATGTCTCGCTCTGTCGCGCTTGTCCCTCCCAGAGCTTTTTGATTTGTCCTTCTTCAACTCCGTAACACTGCTGGAAGTGGGGTCATCGTCGACGACGAAAGAGAACTGCTGTTTACGCAAGGCGTTGGCATCCTTTTCTGCCTGCTTACGCGCGGCGTCATCAGGGTGTCCGTGTTTGCGCTTACGGGGTGCCTGCCGGTAGACTTCGTTTATAAACGAATGAGCGTTAGGGGTATCTGGAAGACCAGCAGCATGAAGGGATGAGAAGAGAGCATCTGCCGTTTTCGAAGAAGATGCTAAATGGGACGATGAGAATATGCTTATCTTGTGGCAAGAAACCACGCACCTGACGCAATTACGAAGTCGACGATGCTCTTATCTGAGAGACCAAAGAACTTCAAAGAGGGCATAAGAAACAGTCTCACACCGGAAATTTACAGAAACACATACCTGAAGGGCATTGTCGGAAATGTAGCGTTCGAGTGTTGAAGGCATGAAGCCAACTCTCGTTCATTGACCCCGACCCCGAGAAGCTCAGCGGGCTATGGTTGCACGTGACCTAACCACAAAGTAGCACGGGAACGGCCCGGAGCAGGTCACAACATGGACGACGTTCACAAAGTCAAAGACAAGGAACGCAAGCAGCATAAATCAAAGAAGAAACGCGAACGTCATGAGGAAGCGGATGACAAGCGGAAGCACAAGAAGCGTAAGGAGAAGGAAGCTGTCGTTCGTGTGGTTGATGACGACCTCGATGGTGAAGACATGTGGGTGGAGAAGAACATTGACACGACCGAGGAGAAGGTGCTGAAGGTTCATGTCTAGATGGTTCTGTCTCATCCGCATTTCCTAGCCTCTCGCAGCCGACATACCTACCGCGGAGAGCCTCAAGCTGACCTCCAGTGCTCACCCCAAGTCTGACGACCCGCCTCCTCCTACAGCCGTGGCTACTCAATCTTCACTAAAACGAGATGACTGGATGCTTGAACCTTCAATGGGCTCTGCCGCGTCTCCAGTGATTTCTCGCCCTCGACCTGACGTGACCGATGAATCTCTCACGGAAGGCTATGGTGATCCCTCCACAAGCGCCAAGACTCTTGGAGGTGGGATTGACTTTTTCTCGAGTCTTGGAAAAGAGAGAGAGAAGAAACCAAAGCCAGATTTACCTGATCCTGACAAGGTGACATCTAATCTTTATGCTGCTTGTTTAACTATGAATATCCTCGTCTAGCTACATGTAAGCTCGAAAGAGCTGAACGTCCAGCTCAAAGAGGGAAAAGCGCTGACTGAATCTGAGACGCAAGTTCCCAAAGCTCCCGCTCCAGGCGGCCCAGGTTCACAATGGCGTATGATGCGTCTCCGCCGTGTTTATGAAACCGCACAGGAAGATAATCGGCCCATCGAGGAAGTTGCTATCGAACGCTTTGGCTCACTCGAGGCATTCGACCAGGCTAAGGAGGAGCGACGCATCCTTGATGAACGCGAGGGTAAGCGCGCCGAGCGCGGACGCGACGCGACCAGAGGGAAGCGGCGTGGAGAATCTGGCTACCCGAAAGTCGGCGAGAAGGGTTTCATGTTCAACGACCTTGGCGGGAGTGCTGGATCATCGCGAAGTTCGAGCTTCCTACGACCTGGCGGGCCAGGAGAAAAAAGCGGTCCTTCTACGCCTTCTCCGCAGCCGGGTGTGCCATCCGCTCCGCGTCCTCGTTTCGACTCGCTTCGCTTGTCGTCGCAAGCGGGTACCCCAGGCCTGCAAGTGCGCACACCGATACCGTCGGTCATGACGCCGCAGCTTGGAGGCAAGCCTCCGCTGTCTCCGTCGTCGCTCAATCGACTGCAAGCAAAAGTCCTACGCGCCAAGCTGACTGGCGGGCCAGATGCTGAGAAGCTGGAGAAGGAATACGAAGAGGAGATGCGGCGCGCAACTGGCATCAGTACGGACGAAGATGGCATCGAGACACGAACGCGCGTAGAGGTATTGCCTACGCTCGACGCACGTGGGAGACTTTACGACGTCGGACACGGAAAAGACGATGAAAAGGTGCTCCCCGGAAATAAAAAGAAGAAAGAGAAAGTGCGGGTCTCGTGTGTGCGAATGGGTATAGATTCGCTGACGGTCCGCGTCAGGTGGAGACCCGCGATCCGAAGACAGGCGAGATCATCAGGTACAACGCTGATGATGACACCATCACTTTGGGGGAACTGCTACGCCAGGAGAAGTTCAGCGCTGGAATGGCAGACCAGAAAAATCTCGACATGCAGTTTGCACAGTCGATTATGACAGATGGCGGATTTGTGGTAAGTATCTTTGAGTACCTGCACTGCCTTCTCTTAAATGCCGTTGTGACGGTAGAACGACTTGGATTACATGGATGACAACGCCGAGAGGCTAGGTAGACAAAAGATGCGTTCAGATGCCATGAAGCGCCAGTTTGCCATCCAGGGTACGCACCACGTCCCTCGCTGCTCACGGATGTACCTTAATCTAAATCTTAGACTACAAACGTACGCAGAAGGCGCTGGCATCATGTCCATATTGTTATGGCGAAGACGATTCCCTGCCAAAAGCTCCGATGATTGCCTTGGGTACAAGAGTGTATCTCTCCTGCACATTACACGAGGAACTGGTTCCTGGACACTGTCTGATCGTGCCAATACAACACCATCTGACTATGCTTGAAGGTGACGACGATGTCTGGGATGAAATCCGGGTATGGGCCTGGTTATCCGAGCCCTGCAGAATAGTATTGATCTTTGCCTTCCAGAACTTTATGAAGAGCCTCATGCGGATGTACGCTGAAGAAGACAAAGGAGTTGTGTTCTATGAGACTGTCATCACACTCAAGTGGCAGCGGCACAGTGTCATCGAGTGTGTTCCTGTTCCATGGGAACAATTCGACATTCTCCCGGGCTACTTCAAGGTGTGTATCACTGACAATATTACGCCCCCATTTTCAATAATTTGTGTAGGAATCTATCTTGATGAGCGAAGCGGAATGGTCGCAGCACAAAAAGCTAATCGACTTCTCCACTCGCCCCGGCGGGTTCCGCCGAATGATGGTTCCGAACCTTCCATATTTCATGGTCCAATTTGATCACAAGGGCGAGAAGGGATATGGGCATGTCATCGAAGGCAACGGAGATGCTGCGGGAGACGAGGAAGGGTTGGACGAGGGCGAGAAAGGCGGAGGTGATTTTCCGAGGTGCATCCTCTTTCCTGTCTCCGAATGCAACTCGTGCTAAGTTTTTCCCAGATACTTTGCTGGTGAGATCATTGGGAACATATTGGAGCTGGAACCAAGACGATGGCGACGTCCACGACGGCTGGATTTTGCGCAAAATAAAGAGAGGGTTGGCAAATTCAAGAGACATTTTGACCGGTTCGATTGGACCGGATTAGTAGACCGGTCTTGAATGACCAGTCTCCGGTTCGGGCCGCTTTATGACACTGTATTGTTATTGTAGCGTACTCTCGACTACCTTTTCCCGGCCACACATGTACATTTTCTCCAGATTATCCAGGTCTCTTCCAGTGACCAGATCAGCTCAGGCTCAGGCTCAGGCTCGACCTCAAATCCATCTCCGCTGGTATTCGCAGGCTGTCCCACAGGAACAAGAGACCCCGCTTCGACGATCATACCTTTATGGTCCGTGAGGTTCCGAAATATCCAATTGACAAGGTCGCGTAACGTTTGCTTGGATTAGTACCAGGCTCGTCGGATCGTATGCTCCAGAAGTCTCTGGTGACTGGCTCGGACATCATCATCTATGATCTTGAGGACAGTGTCGCACCCTCAGAGGGGGATAAGGACGATGCGAGAGAGCGTCTCACCGAGTTCCTAACGGCAAGACTCCTCCACGAAACCGATTGTCATAAGCTGATCGCCCGTACAGAAAACGGCGAAAGATGAACGCTTACATCCTTCTCGCATCGCTGTCCGCATAAATAGTACACACAGCCCTTTCTTCGAGCGAGACGTTGTTAGCATTGTAAGGCTGCTCCGTTTCTTGCATCACGGGATGATGGGCCGGACATGCTTGCTACTTTTAGCTCACCATTCCCTCCGTTCGGACGCTGGTGCTGCCTAAAGTTCACTCGGTGGAGGATCTGGAAATTGTCACCGATGCGATGGAGGCATTCGGTCGGGCAAAAGGAACCATCAATCTCGTGGCCAGCATCGAAAGTGCGCTCGCTGTCCACAACGTCGGAGCGATTGCGGCTTGGAGGTCTGTGTATGGGCCTGAGAAGGGTGGCGAACTTAGAGCGCTTCTGGTGATTTTTCGTCCCTCCTGTGACTGTCATTGTGTGTTTATCGGTTCCTTAGTTTGCGGCAGAAGACTGTACGATACTCTGGTTTCCAATCCGAGGAATAGGTTGACGAGAGGTCTTTTAGTCTGTGCTGATACGTCCATCATTCGGACACGATCGCGTCGGGAGTTGCTGTACCCTCGATCTAAGATAGCTGTTATTGCAAAAGCATTTGGCCTCGAGGCTATTGACATGGTTCGCGGGTTCACTACCTGAGCCTAGTTTGAGTCCAGCTAATCCGCTGTAGGTTTGCGTCAACTACAATGATGCAGATTATTTGCGGGATGAGTGCGCTGATGGTCGGAGATTAGGGTTCAGCGGCAAGGTATCTATTCCCCCGCTTTCTTTGCTCAGACATTACCATGGCTGTACATTTTTCAGCAAGCGATACATCCATCCCAAGTGGGCATCATCCAATCCACTTTTGTCCCTACGGAACAAGGTACGTATTGGTCCAGCGACTCGAGGCAACAAAACTGAGTCCCCGTGAGAAATTCTACGTGCAACGAAGATAGTGCACAAGATGACAAAAGCCCATGCTGCTCAAAAAGGAGCGATTGGCCTTGAATCAGGTGATAAGAAAGGCACCAAGGAAATGATTGACGCCCCAATGTTGAAGCAGGTGACAGCCTAGTCTATCCATCCATTCGTCCACCTAACTTTCTACGGCCTAGGCGGAGAAGACAATTCAGCTAGCGCAGGCTGCAGGCCTTCCCATTCCAACACCATCTTGACAAAAGCAAGTATGGCCCCACGAATTTCGTCATCACGTCGATGCCCAGATATTCGTGAATATAGATTAACAAAAAGGTGATTTTGGAGTTACTGTATACGCCCAAACGCTAGGCGGGCTTGTATACTGGGCCGCTTTGTGCACGGTATCCCCATACAATTATAGTTTCTTAGATTATTGTCGACCTTCATACTTAGAAATAGTCAGAACCTACATTAAACTACGATTCAGCCGTGACGTCATGCGTCATGGAGGGAATGACAACCGCACATCACACGAGTCGATATCACAGACGAGTAGGAGTTTGAATGCACCGTGGATGCTTTCTTCAACTTTGTCGTTTGCTGACGAGGAACTGACTCGCAGTCTTGATCGCTTGGCCAAATGACTGGGTTACGATGAGGGACTTCCCGATCCATCTGGGCAGCTTGTTGTGGATCCTTTCGGACTCATAACGCACGTCTACAAGGACCAGCATCGACCAGTCGTCCTTGTGGCGAATAGCACGGCCTGCGAGTGGCAGCATAAGTCGCGCTCTCCAAGGGGGCGGATCAATCCCTCCCTGCTCACCGATGCTCTGATTTACCGAATTCATGCACATGTTCTCGTACAGCTCTTTCCCTGCTGCACTATACACGGAGTTCTTCGGGGCGACACCTCCAGCAAGTCGGTTGGCATGTTTGAGCCGCTCCTGAAGTTCCGCTGATCCCAAGTTGGCGAAAGGCAAACCGATGACCATGACCATGCGAGCGAGGTCATCAGCGAAATTTAGCCCTTCGGATAGCTTTGCGCCGACGACGGCAAGCAGAAGGGCCCCTTTTCCCTGAGCAGAAAGGGGTGTCATTGACAGACCCCTGTGTAACGTGGGGACCTACCCCACTTCGGATCTCTTCTGTATAGCGAGTCAACAATTCGTGGACATCGGCTGTTGACTCCGTGAACACCTGCATAGTGGTAAGAGCGTAGCAAACCCCCATGGACTAGTGCTCACTTTCTTCTTATTGAGTATAGAGCGCATGATCCCTTTCTCCTCCCATAGGCTCTTGACTCTTTCGAGCACCTTATAGGACGGAAGAAAGACCACCATTCCTCCGGGCACGATCCTGGAAAAATTGACCACAATTTGGCCAAGTTCGAACAGCTGAACAAGTTGAGTAAGCATTCGAAGAATAAGAACCGGTACAAAGTCGGTGCACCAGATCTCTGTTCTCCATATTCGAGAACTTAAAATTGAGTTCACTTCCTTGAGGACCGCGAGGGACAACCAGCGTCCGCAAGTTGGATTCTGGAGTGATATGATCGCATGAGAAGAGCGTTATCCTCTCACTCGGCAGGTGGGCGAACAGCTGATTGGTTAGATCTGACATCTGCTTTATATTAGGAATGACTCGAAGGAAGTAAGCATCGAAATCCCACAGGCGACATTGTCCCACCCGCGAGGATGACCGAACGTGCGGCGTCTACAACCGCACGGAATTGGGGCGCTGGGTTCAAAGACTGGTACTTGATCTGAATTTCGGACGTGTCTTGGCCGTGCGAGGAAGGCTTGTGGGTGAAAATGATGCGGCCATCTATCAGGTTTTCAGCTGTCCTGGAATCTCGTTCTTGTTTGTCAGGTCAAACATACCGTCAGTGGCTGCTGCCAGCGCAACAATGAACTCCTGGACTGCGTACAAAGGTGGAGTTCCTGTTTCAGTGTGGTCCAGGATGCCTGCTACTATTCAGCCAGGGGGCCAAAGGTGGCGGCCAAGTACTGCAAACCTTTTTGTCCGACCTTCGACTTGGCCTTCTGGGTGTACGTCGTGATTTTCCTTGCCAGCTGCAATGTGTCGATAAGTACCCAAAGATTGAACGAAGGTGCAACACTATACCTTGCTTTTGCGGAGATAAGTTTGAATCTCGAGGAAGTTGATCTCCTCGAGCTTTCCGCCAAGCTTTGAGAGCAGTCCATCAACGGTCATCACCTCT
>QFDW01000598.1:0-10567 GCA_003315895.1 Lactifluus rugatus | reverse complement strand
TGAGCCTGGTCCTCATTATGAGTCTTACGGATCGTCATTCGGCAACTTTGGCCCAATGCCCCCAGAAAGTGCTTTTGGCGAGGTCTGTTCTGTTTCCCCAGCCCAGCATCTATTTGTGCTATTGACTGCAGTGATTGACGATATCGTTGTAGCCCGTCCACGCAGCAGGTGTCCCACTCCCGATTTCCGTGGTTTCGCCGTCCCCAGAGACCCGGTCTCCCCGCACCGGCTCCCGTGCTTCTGCGTCTCAGAAGACACCCTCAGTACTCTCTCGCACACAAAAGGAACCCGTCACTTCTCTTGAAGATACCACCATGGTCAGTGAATACCATTTCCACTCGGAAACCCTATATTGATCCGCACCATCTGCTTTGAAAAGAAGTCGCACAAGTCACACAGCCAAGCGGGGTTGAATCGCGACTCACGATCTCCTCCTCCTCGCTCTTTTGCCTCTCCTGCTCCCTCTGGTCACTCACGTGCAACCCAGAAGAGTCGTGTAACCGAGAAGCAGTTAACTGCATACCCGCCGTTACCCGCGAGCCAGAGCCATAGCAATATTGGCAGCGCATCAGCTGTCAAATATCAGCGCACATACTCACGCGCACCTTCACTATCTCCGTCAGACTCTCCCTCGCAGATGAAGGCACAGCGCAATGCTGTCAGGTCTGTAGGGAGGGAACCCTCACTGCCTCCTGTTCCCCCTTCAGACGGTGATTCCCAGGTAGAGGGTGACCCTAAACCAGGGTACTCCCAACAGAACGGAGATGGTGAGCTTCGCTCATCTGGGGTTTTCATTCGCTTATGCAACATCCTAAGTGCGCTCTCGCACCGCGGGACCGTCGATCGTTTCAAATGGGAATTACCGGTCACAGCGGCCCTTCTCTCCATACCGTAATGGGCCAACTGAGCAGGACCTTCATGCGGCAATACGTGGCCTTAGTCTAGACATGCCTGGTCACACTAACGGTTCTCCATCCAAGCAGTCTCGTGGTGACACACCTCGGGCGCTCTCCCCAGGCCCCGATGAACTTGATGAGGAGGAAACAAGGCTGGTGGAAAACGTGTTAAACCAGGGCAACAGGACACCCCGTACATCATATGCGGCAACTTCCGTCCTAGAAGCGAACCAGTTCGCTCACTACCATGATATGAATCTGTGCATTCTATTACACCAATTGGATGACCCGAGCCAGCACGAGGTTGTGAAGAAAGCGGTGCGAAAGGCCGTCAAGGCGCGGGTCAAGCAACTTGGCATGAAGTATGATAACGAGGTAATGGCCTGTGCTGGTTTGGCATGTCTGATAACTGATATTACGTAAAGACGATTAAGCAGTATCGAAAGTCCTTCCATGACCATGACCCCAGCGTGCATTTACGGCCCGACTACCAGCCTCCCCTTCTACCTGAGGTTTGTGCCACCCACACTTTCTTTCATTCTACCATGCCTGTCCACTCACCCCACTATTCTCGTTATCAGGAGCCCCCAGAATGGGCCAAGGAACTCCAGCGGGGCGTGTTTCTGCTTACACAGAGAGTAGATAGTCTTGGGCCTAAGATTGACAGCATCAAGGTCCAGCAGCAAGCAATGTCGCCCATAGACGAGCGTAAATATTATACGCGCGAACAGGTCCCTTCAGAAATGTACACCCAGACGCCCTTGACGCAAACGGTAAACATTCAGACACATCCAACAGGCACGGTCGGCGATGAATCTATGTTCCAGCCTGCCACTGACATCCACATTGCGGAATCGACACACGGGCAAACCCTACCAGGTTCTATGCATCACCATGACGGATCGGCCCACGGTCTCACAGAACAAGAGGAATATGAAGATGACGAAACCGAACAAGGACATGGTCGTTATGCCCAGACCTCTACCCAAGGCGATACCCACAACCGTGGCCTCAGTGAATACACGGGTAATCGGGATTCTCCCGGTCAGCAATTCCTTGAGGAGGAGCTGTATAAGCTTCGCGTCCGAGGGGGTGCTGGAAGTCAGTCTGGCAACACGCACAGGACCTGGGAACTGGCCAGGGACAACGGAGATTACGAGGAAGAAGACCCGGATGGGCCGGCCGCCGTAACCGAGTCGGGCGTGCAAGACATCCCGGATTCCAACCCCAGTGGATATGGAGACCGTATGGCCTCCTCCCATCCCCTCCCACCCGTACCTTCTGACGACGGTGCGCGGGATGTGCCTCCAGGTCAGGTTTGGCAACAGCAACCTGCAAGCGACTACAACAGTGAGCCCCCACAGCTGCATCCGTGGCAGCGTATCCACCAGCGCTTGCTCAACTGGGCTATCGTTTGGCCCGTCTCTGAGCTGGATACCGCGCTCAACAGCACGACACGTGGAAACCAGGTTGACGAGGTCGCGCTCAGCATCTGGTCAACGCAGACGTACAAGCGATACGTGCGCAGCAAGATGACAGACGGTCCAGGCGGTCGCGTTGATCGCTTATTCGTGCCTCCGAATATGGCGGATGCGATCAGTAACGCAGTCTTCAACGGACGTCACGGAGATGCTTCCGGAATGCTACGCGAACTATGGCATCCTTTCGGTTTGGACGGCATGCCGAGGTTATTGGTTGTCCTAGCCAAGCACCGTTCTGATGAAAGCCATTGGGTAGTGCACCGGTCAGTTTCTATTTATTTTTACGTGTGCAGCATCACCCAGAACACTGACTAAGCACGACGTAAATGTACTCAGCTTCTCCTTACCAGACGGCACTTTGACAACCTACGACTCGTACCCCGAGCGGTGCCTTCCAGATGGACGGGTGAGTGCCTCATCCGAGTCTGAGCACCAGACGTCTGATGACGAGCTCTCTAACCCTGTCTGGTCCCAGCCGCTCGGATGGTGGTTCGCTATCCGTATTGCGTGGCCGAACGCCATCTACCCAAGTCCGGACCATCTCATGCAGAAAATGGTGCGCCTGCACCGGCCGATGCAGCTTGGAATCGACAATTCGGTCGCTGCAGCCGGCATATGGCGCAACTTGCTCATGGGTTCTCGCGCGGAGCGCAGCCTTGACCTTGAACGCCTGCGTGACCTCATCAATACCGAGGTCAAGAACTTGCGCCAGCGCAAGCTGATGGGCAAGCTATCTATCAGCGCACCGCGGCCGAATTGGGATGATATATGATGGTTTTGTCAGTTTTTTTTGTCAGATTTACGGTGTGCGTGTGGGGTATGTGTATTCCGATCTGTATTCTCTCTTGATTTTTTTTTTCCCTTTTCCTTTCATCTAGGTTTCGGCTCATGTCATATCTCTATGTAGTGTTGCGCTTTCCGCGGATATTTCAGCTGTGCTGATCAACTATAACCGTCGATTTTGTGGATCTAATTTTTTGTATTATTTGTTATGACTGCGGCGATACTTCCGAATGCGATACGGTTTGCCCTTACAACGATCAACCCTCTTGAGTGCAAAAGCAAACGAGCAGGCCGCATTGTAGGCGGTCCTTGATAATACCTCTACCCTCCTCAAATACATGTCACTTTTGTCCGAGGTGTAGCCCCGCTCTAGGTTCATTAGCCACGACCACGCAATCTGGTCACTTACGCAGTGGTCAGCCTAACAACACATACAATAAATGCAGATGGTACGAGGTGCCTTATTCAACCCACCTGTTTGTAGCAGAGCACCCTGGGATGCACAATCCACCGTCGAGTATGAGCGCAGACCGGTTGTGATGAGTTGTTGTAAAAATAAATAAAAAATTGGCGATTTCATAGCGCGCCAAGAATTCCCGCTAACTCTTGTACTGACTGCTCGGAAAGACGATGATCCGATGATTCAGGCGTAGGCATTGTTGTTGTCGTCGACATCGCAGATCCTGATGGAGGCCGTTGCAGGTTCTGTTCCGGGGAAGCGAGGAGGAGATACACAGATATGTGAACATACGTCAATACGTCGTCTCGTCTACGTCTGCCCATAGATTTCAGGGCGAAGAAAAAAAAAATGTGCGGGGCGGCAGACAGGAAGAGGAGGGAGGCTATTCAGTTATAATAAAACTTACACCAGCGCGCAAACCACGGAATTCTGCGTCGAGCACGTCTCGAGCTTGGCTAGCCTGCTGATGCGATAGCTTCTTCTTGCGCGTTTGACTGTTGCCAACGTGGCCAGACAGAGATGACTGCTTTTTGGCTGCTAGAGTCGCAGTAGCATTAGAAGCAGCAACTCGACGCACGAATCGAAGTTGGTGTTTTGTACCTGATAAGATAGAGGTACGCTTCTTATTGAAGCTTTTCTTCGTTGCAGTCTTGGACATTGTTGAATGAGTGCGATGGATTATATTTTATCGTTCGGGAACAAAGCTTTAAATTCCCGTTCCCGCTACGTAAGTAGTGGGTTTTATAGGGGGGAAACTTTGACTAGGGCCCCGCCATTTCTGCAATCGGGGTCGTGTATCTCGCGCTTTAGGGAAGCATTTTCTCACGGGCTTCGCGTCGTTTTTGCCCTACGTCGCCTTCGCTGATGTGATGCTGCTGTTTTGTCATGACCCTGTTCCTTCTTTCCCTTTCACAGTGCGAACATGCATGTCTGCTGGACTCGCGTGTTGTACAATCAGTGCGCACCTGCATAATCTGTCTCGTATTCTGGTATTCGCCTTGCTTCATACTTACATGCTCTTCTCTGTGAATTACACTCCATTTCGTACTTGGCATACGCTGTTCTTCTGAAACCGTATCATACAACAATACTAACATGTGACCGCATTCCCTCCTCATGCTTATAAATCGCCACGTAGCGGGCTCTGCCGTGTTCCACGTTTAAAGATAGAAAATTTGCTGTAATTATCTCTCATATAAGTAAATCCAGCGCACTACTGGACTCAACCTGCCAGCCGGTGCAAGGCAATGTTTCGACCCTGGGTCGGTAAGGATAGAAACTAGAGGGTCTGGGCCACGGTGATCACATGCACATGTACTAAAGAAAGGCCATTTTTTCTCGGAGGCTTTTTCCATTGTCATCCGTGTCGACGTAAAAAATACAAGAGCCATCTCGTAATCGGAGCATCCCCAAATTAATAGGATGTTCTCGGTAATAAAACCTCCGCAAGGTATAGCGCACTTCAATATATGGGCTAGAGTACGCAATCTACCTTTGTCTGACGATGATGGGGTTGTAACGGAGCTGTCGCGCTTGATTCAACCGGGAAGAACGCATTGGAATAAGGACGACGGGCAGGTTTGAGCTGTGCAATATTCAGGAATCATTTGGACTGGGTACGATCTCAGCCGTGTGGACGCCCTTGCATACTGCGGGGAACTCAGTCGAGTCGAGTGACCCCTGAGCTGTGCAGAACCTGACCACAAGTCGGGGCGAAGAACACGAGGATTGGAGTACTGACATTGTTCACCATTGAGTTACTCGGATAAATTTGGGCCGCGAGAGAATCGGTTCGGCTCGGGCCGGTTAGAGGGTGTGTCCGGGAGTTGGCCGGGGTGGTTAGCGTGAGTGTGCTTACTTGCCTTGCCAGTCTCATCCCCTGCCAGTCTGCCTTGTTCATTCAAGCAGTGCCGGTGCGGGCGAAACACACACGAGTTGGCCCAACATCGAGGGTATCTCTGGTCCCCCCATTCCATGTCATTGTCCCCTACAAATTCCACAATAACTAGTCCAGTTGTTCCTTCTAAAAGACGCAGAGCTCCAGCAAATCAACAACCTCCCCAACCTTTGATGGACGAATCGCCAACGTCTACGAGTGCATCTCCAGGTCACATCCCAAAGCGCGGGGCTCGTGCCTGTACTGCCTGCCGTAAAGGAAAGAATAGATGTGAGGGAGAGGTCAGTGATTTATCCGTCCGCGCCGACCCCCGTCCCGCTCACCGCGCCCGCTGGCCCGTCACTACCGCCCCGGCCCGGAATAAATAACAGGCCCCTTGTCGTCGCTGTCAACTGAGCGGTCAGCCTTGTATCTTTGAAAAGCCAGAGAAGAAAAATGGCCAGCTGCTCTCTACAGCTAGTGTTGAGTCCGTGTCACGTCCCCCTGTCTACCACTTTTTCTTTCTCACACTCCTTTTTCTCATAGACGTCTGTCTCGTCTCGAAGGCCAGTATGTGGTAAGTTCTAACCCTCCCTGGCTATGCCTCCCCTTGTTAAAACCCCCCACAAGGTCATGCAAAGCCAAATGATTGGCCTTCAAACATCTTTGGATCGAATTCTCGCTGCCGTCACCCAACCCGGCCCTCCCGGCGTTATGCCTCCCGGTCCTCCCATTTATCCTCAGACTATTCGTGAGGGTCCCGGATATGTCACAAATGTGTCCGGAACTCGTACTGGCCTCGATCCCCAGTACGATCCTGCGCTTATGCAAGACCAACGTCCCCCTGCTCAGCGACCCTTCCCTCCGCTGCCGGGCTTCGCTCCGCCGGTTGGTCATCGTTCATCATTTTAGCCCACGCTCACGTGTACCTAGCCTCACAAGTACGCTACCTATGGAATCGTCCCCAGTACCGCTGCCTCCTCTGAGGATGAATCTGAAGAGACTCTTCCTCGGTCTACCATCAATGCTCCTATTGAAGCCTTGCAAGGGCTTGCGAATGCGGCCGCAGAAGCTGCAGCGGCCCCTTCGTTTTCCGCATCTCGGTTTGCGCCATATAACACTCTGGTCGTAGACCAAGTCCTAATTCCATTACAGGGTCAAGAAGCGAAAGAGGACCGAGCCAATCCCTCGCAATGCTTTTCCCCATGTGGTAGAAAAGGTAAGTCGTAGTGGTTCGTTTTCACCTCCGCGGATTCATCTCCCTTTCACAGGGACTGGTGTCTGAGGTTGAAGCCAAAGAACTCTTCCACATGTAAGCTGATGCCCCTACGATCTTAACTGGCCTCACAATGCTATCCAGTTTCTTCTCGGGCTGCCACCTCTTCATTCCCATCTTTGATGTAGGATTCGATAGCTATGATGGCTTGATGGAACGTTCTCCTTGGACGTTTGACGCAATCCTTGCTGTTGCTGGGAAAATCAAGAGCGGCAACAATCCACCAGCCCCATCGTTCTACAAGGCACTCGAAGAAGCTCAGGGCATTGCCCGCTCTTCGCTCTTTGGACCTGTTGTACGCAAAGAGGCTGTGCAAGGTAGGCCTTCATCTGCGATATCAGCAGGGGGAGGTGTTCACTGGAGGCGCCTTATAGGGATGCTACTCTTAGCAGCTTGGAGCACGAACGGCTGGCTTCCAAGTGGCCATGCGATGCGCATGGCTCTCGACCTAGGCTTACATCGTGCTCTTGAAAAGCTCGCAGATAGCAGCGGCAAGAAACGCACTGAGGAAGAAGAACGTGATCTCGTCGTATCTGCGCGTATCTGGCTGTGCCTCTACTGGTTCGACCATCAGTGAGCTTTTGCCATCTCACCGACCTGTGTAGTTGTGCCGATGACTCTCCACAATACAGGATGAGTCTGGGGACCGGTAGGCCAATTGTGCTGAGGGACGAGAGCTCTATACGGCATTGCCGTGTCCTGCTCGGCCATCCGATGGGTTCTGGGACCGACGTTCGACTCGTCTCTCTTGTTGAACTTATCGTCCAGAAGAGTAAGAATTGTCCTCAGACCTGTAGTTGAATCGCTAATCTGGATGATTCTCTAAGCCCAAATCTATGAGACATTAACGTCCATGAATGGACAGGTCAATCACAACACATTGGCATTCATTCGCCGAGCGAGCGAGGCGCTCGACAAATGGTGGCGCGATTGTGACGAATTGCACCGTTCGTATTCATCCCTTCCTCATTTGGTTCGTTGATACTATTGAGCATCAGGACAATCGATGGACGAAGACTCACTGCTCGTCAAAATTCTCGCCGGCGAACTACACTATGCTAAATTGTGGCTCGTCTGCGTCGCTCTTCGTGGCGTGTCCTGGGATAAAATGCCATTCGAACAACGCGAACTCGCATTCCAAGCCAAGGATGCCGCCGCGAATTGTCTTGCCATCTTTCTCGGCTCTCAAGACTATCGTGCAGCTCTCCGCTACGCAGTGCACGATAGCCTCGTCACGGCTGCGTTCTCGGGGTTATTCCTGTTAAAGATGGCAAACCTTTTCCCTGGCGAGCTCGATCTCAATAGTATCACCGGACAGGTGGAGCAACTGGCACAATTGTTGTCCGAAGTTGCAGCAGAACGGCACGTCTTTATGCGTGTTGGCACGATGTTTTTCTCTCTAAATCACTGAATGACATCTCAGGTATGCCCTGACGTTGCGCGTCATGCTCGCCAATCTGCGACGCAAGATGGGCCTCGCGCATCCGGGTGGCCCGGGGGATGCGATGGTGATCGGCGGCCAACCGCAGGGTCAGCCCTTTGCTGACCCGCATGCGCCACAGCCCATGGTGTCCCCTCAGCAACCACCACCGCTTACGATGGAAGAGCTCGGGCTTCATTTCCCGCAAGGTGCCCCCGCTCCTCCCGCCCTGCATCCCGCAGACATCCCTGTCTGGCTGCAGGAGCAGAGCTTGACGGACCTCGGGTTACCTGTTAATGGCTCGGATGGGATATTCATGAATCTGAGCCGCGGTACCGGGTGGCCAGGTGAATTTGCTCCCATGCCTGAGGCGTGGTGAAGAGAGCGGCTTTGTCGCTTCGTTTCTCGTATTCCGTTCATTTCTTATTTCTTGTTTTGTTTGACGATCCGTCCCAGACGAGATAGTTGATTAGCAAAAGGTTCACCTCGCTGGGGTTGTTAGTCAAACCCTCTTCGCTTGATTATCTTCTTCGCTACGCTTCCTGTGTCGTGATATGATCTCTTGTCCCTTTGTGTTTATGAAAAGGAAGATTGTACTCCTACGCTGGCTCGTCGTCCGTCGCCCCTCTCTTCCTGCATACACGTTTCCAATAGGTTATCCTTAGCCTTTAAAAGAAAAAGATTGTTGTTGTTTTTCTCTCGGCCCCAGAAAAGTACGTATTGATGCGATGCGAACTCGTGTGTGGTTGCTCCACCGTGCGTCCATGTGTCCTGCCAGTGCGGCGGACTCGGAGCTCGGCGCTTGATGATCGCGGCGGATCATCTGAGATCGTGCGAAAAAAGCGAATGAGTCATTTGACTCGGCTCCGGTTCGATTGCTGCACGTGGTCCATTCGATGCGATGACTCGTCTCGTCTGACTCGTCTTTTCTTTTCCATTTTGTTGTCGGTCTGATCTCCGAGGGATCGGACCATCAAGTCCGAACAAAACCACCCTACCAACACGTGTTGGATAAGTTACGACCAAACGGACAAGAACCAAAAAAAGTTGATTGATTACACGCGCACAGCACTAGCCCTTATTTTTTTTTTTGGGTTCCTCTTGTTTTCATCGATTGGTGGAAAGTTTCACCGGGTACACCGATGACAACCTCCCACCATCCACCATCAAAGTACAGGTCTGCATGTCCAACGCCGATCTATGACAACAAAACAACGAGACGTAACAATACACCTTTCTGTTGTCATTACTTCGCTTACTCCTCCTCACTATCGTCCTGCTCCTGCAAAAACTAGCAGAGTGTCAGATAAAAAGACTAGTGCATTGACAATAGAAAAATACCTTTACCAGGCCTTCGGTGGCCTTGAGGAAGTGCTGGCGACCTTGTGGCTTGGAACCCTTCTGGTGCCAGTAGATGATCGCCTGATCAGACACACAGTCCTTGTTGTACAAGACCTGAAATGCAAATGTCTATTAAATGCCTGCAACAATAGGCAGGGACAAACCTTTAAGATCTGCGAGAAAGCTTTCATGATCCGCGTGTCTTCGTAGCAGTACAACTGCACAGTATTGATGAGCGCAACCTCCGTCTTTGGACCTGTACAAAACGGCTCGATGATAGGTGCAAAACGCTAGGGAGGAAAAACATCCGTCAACTGTGGACATAACAAAAACAAGACAGAGAAGCGCACCGAGACTTCGCGCAGAGCAAGGCCCTCGATTTGGTCCGGGCGTGCGCTCCAGTCGACTTGAGCCATAAGACCTTGCCAGAGGCTTGCAACAAGCTCGGACTCGGGGAGCGGGCGTTCCTCCACAACGCTGCGAACCGCAGTGACGACCTGCTTATTCCTCATCAGTACAACAAAAAAAAAGAACGCGACATCACTCGTATTACGCACATCGGAGGGTTGGTCCTCTTCGCGCTCGAGAACCTCCTTGATCGCCTTGGTGATTTCTTCCTTGATGAGCGCGTTTTGCTTGCGCGTCCACCAGTCCGCGATTTGCGGGAGGCCCGCGCCGCGGAAGTGCGCGTCGAGGACCTGGTCCGAGCACCGGTTTGGGGGGAAGAAGATGAGCAGGTCCTTGATCCCGCCCTTCTTGAGGGTGCCAGCGAGATGATCCATGGACACCTCGGCGAGATAGGATCGTAGGATCGCCGTTAGGACATTCACCGCTAGGTCTAGAAGAGCAGGCAGGGGTTCTAATGGTGAACATACGAGGGGCGAGTTTGAAAGAGGAAATACCGTTTTTCACGAGGTGGTCCTTCGTCAGACTCTGCAGGCATGCTGCACTTGCAAGGCCCTGCGCGAGAACGAGACCGATAGTAGTTGCAAACCTGTCCCTCTGTTCCGGCTGCCACTTATTGACATATTGCA
>QFDW01000596.1:0-14685 GCA_003315895.1 Lactifluus rugatus | reverse complement strand
ATTACAAGTTCAGAATAGATGGAACCAACATTGTAAAACCTAGTTTCAAATGTTTTGGTGATGAGGAAGTAGCTCCCACCTAGGTAGAGGTCCAGCTTCTAGGTAGCCGGTGTAGGCCATCTAGGCCTACCTAGGGTGGCAGGGTCCTAGGGTGGACTCTGTAGGTTGGGTGGAGCCTAGTGAGCTCTCCATAAGTTGGTAGAGGCCTAGCAAGTTCTCTGTAGGTTGGCAGGATCCTACCAATCACTCTGGAGGCTTTGTGGTGTGAATATATAGGTACCGAAGGGGGACAACCCTGGGTGCATGCCAGGCATTGCCCGAGCATTCCTCCAATGTCAATGGAGAAACTCCACTACTTCAAGTGTTACAGATCTTTCTCAGGCTTTGTAGGTGGTCACACTTGCATCAGGGGCATCATCCATTGTAAGGTCAGTGTCGTCGCTGCCCTTGAAATCTTTCATATTCTGCTCTCTCTCGCCTGCCTCGTCTCGTTCTGTTTCATGTCTTGTCTTGTCCCGTTTCTGCGCCTCTTCCTGTTGTCTCCGGAGCTCATTGTCAGCTATTTGTGTGCCACTTTGTGCCACCTCGGCCATGGTGTGTTTGCACCTCGGCCTTGATCTCATCCTTTGTGGCCCCGTGCCACCCTTGTGTACTTATAATTGCCTTTGATCTGTCTCACGCCTCATGTCTCCTAGTTTTCTGTTTGGTTTTAGCTCCTCTTGTGTTCGGTTTTGTTCACCTCTTATGGTATTTTCTCTGTCCCTGATCACCTTTGTCTCTGGCCCATGCTGCGACTTGCGCCGGGCCCAGACCATAATTTTTCACACATTTCTCTCCTTCGAGGAGAGAGTGAGCGTCCCATGAAGCATTCTGAGGATGCACGCTCCTCCCTTATTTTGTTTTTGATCCCTTACTTCTCGGCCTCACGTTCCAGTCTCAGCCTCTTCCTCTGTACTTACAAAAGAGCCTAAAAAGCTCTTTTACTTACACCTTGATCTGTCATACCCACATCTGTTCTACTCGCTCGATTACTTCAACCTCTGTACTCTATGCTCGGAATACTTAGTCTAGAGTACTTTTCTCATACTTAAAGGCTCGGAAAAATACACTGAGAGGATGACTTAGTCCTGTGTTGTGGTTCCTTCCTCTATTCTTCTTGTGTGACATTCTGAATTCCTCCTGACAAAAGTTCTTGCCAGCCTCGCTTCTCCTGTCCTTCCACCTTCAATTGCTCGCTTCGCTCCTCCACATCAAACTCACGTGCGTGCCACAGGGCTTGCACACCATATCAGTATATATTATAAGCATAACATAAAATACTCAGATGTTCTTGTGATGACAAAATTCTGCAATGGATATGTATGGGTTATAAAAAAATGAACTGGCGCTTTCTAACACAGAGTGTGATGTCCACAACGTTGGGCAACATGTACTACAATGGGGTATCAGATGACAGCTTCTTACAATCTGATTCACATGTATAATATCAGCTGCAGGGGCACGAGAACAAGATGCGTGCATCACAGAATACAGGCCTGAGTCTGGATGGGGCCCTCTAAACTGAGTGAACCACTCAACGTATGCCAGCGTTTGTTGGGGGCCTGATTGGTGCAGATGCTGGGGAAGATCAAAAAACAGTCGCACTTGTGCAACTTGAAGACCTGTGGTAGTTGTGTTAAGGTCTAGTCTACTGAATACGATGCTTGCACATACCTTCTAGACCTGTGCCTTTCGTGGCCTCATTGAGAACTCCTTCCACCCTTATCAGCACTGTATCAAATATGGTGTTAGCATCACTGTGTCCTGATTCTCCATGAACAAGCCAGGTTGCACGGATACAAGAAATTTCTTGACTGCCACCAGATGCAGGTGAATTAGGGAGGCGTACAGAAAGAATTTTGTATCCATTGAAGCAGTTGAATTCATTCGGAAGGATTGGATGGAACGGTGGTGGATAATTTCGACAAATGAATGCTTGGAGTGCAGGGAGGAATTGTGACACATGAAAGTCTTGGATGATGGTCTCCAGGTCAAGTTGCGAGTATGCTGGGTGCTTTGCAACTGAATGAGTAGCTTGCTTGGAGGAGAATGCATTGCAATCCACACCAGCCAGCTCACCATCACCTGTGGTAGGAGTGTGGGCCATTGAGGTCTCCATAGTATGCGATTCAAGATAATCCTTGAATCGTGCAATGGCTTCTTGTCGGCTCAACCAGGTAGTCATCTGGCTGAGATATTTGTGTTTATTGGTTGCACAGTAGGCATCCTTTGCAAGGTCAATGTGTAGGCGTTCGGGTGACTCAGTATTATAGCCATCTAGCGAACCATGAGTCTTAATCGCATCACAATAATCATGATGTAGCATCAAATGTATCTTGGGGAAGTTGAAGTCAGCACGAATACCAGCCCAGATGAAGACATCCTTGTTATCATGAAATGACCTAAGAGCATTCCTGAGTGCATCAATAGTTGCACTTGTATGGACATGAAGCTGGAAGTAGTATATGAAATCAACAATTGCAATGTAGCTCTGAGAATAGCTGGTTCAGCAGCACCAATGAGAAGCCCAACAAAAATGCGCTGCATTTCCCTATGCTCCTGTCCTGTCCATTGTGAGATAAACAATATCCCTTTCGAGAACTGTCTGAGTCCTGGGAAGTCTGGCATAATGCAAAAGCGAGCATTGACCTCCTCCATACCAACTGCATATGTACACCACTCAACTAGATGGTCCTTGAAGATGCCCTTGTGTAATTGATGGAGAATGTCCAGTGTGAAGCAAGAAAATATGTCGGTATAAGGGAGATACTTCCAGAAGGGGTTGAACACTGGTCGCATACCATCTTCTCTGAATCTTGGTACCCTGCAGCCAGTCTGTTTATGCCAGAGTATCACCTGAGCTTGATGTTGCAGCTGTGGTACACATTCTAGCATCTCCCCTTGCATGTCATGCTCAACACAACACCTTGGGCATCGGCTTTCCTTACAGCACGCAACTAGACATTGTTCCGGAAAATCCACAATGTATGCTGCCAGAATGGGAAAGACTTGACGTGTTAGACCATCGGCACAAATGATGTTGACGCCCACTTTCCCAGCCTTGACAAGGGGTTGCAAGAGCCTCCGCATACAAAAATGGAACAGATTGTGACCCTTTTCTGAGCGAGAATTGTCAGAGAAACTGTCTAGCTTCAGAACAGGAAGATATCCCAACAGGATAGTTGCATGTGTGCTGAGCTGATGACGCTTGGCTTTGTTGATGTTGCCCAGTGTGATATATACAGACCAAGCAGATTTATCCCCACCAAATCGTGAGAGCTGGGTCTTATCTGATGAGAGAATAATCGGCGCAATTGTTGAGCCGATTGGTAGCTTTGTCTGACCGAGATCAGGCAAGTGTGAGGCAGTAATGGCATTGAAAGACCTTACTTGCATATCCCACCACCACTCTGCCATCCACATCTGTGAATATTTTCTTTGTGTTCCTGCAGCATCGGCATACACCCATTCTGGTGCATAAGCAAGCGAATCACGTAGCATCGGATTTCCTAAAAGTTTGCTGAGGCATTCCACTGGGTCACACTTCCACAGCTCCAGCCTCTCTGGTGGTAGGAGTATCCCTTCCTCATTGCGTACATCTCCTTGTGTGTTAACTATCTCATATGACCACTGGCATCCCTGTGTTGGCAATGTGTTGATCTTCTGCATAAGTGATTGGTTGTTCTTGTATGATGGCTGGACTCGGTTTTGTATCTAATACTTTGTTAATTGTGCTCGCTGGCGCACTACAAGTGTTACAGATTCCCTCAGTCACCCGTTGCTTTGCCTACACTATGCCTTCTGAACTACTGTCACAAGTCTAGACACCTCGGACTTATCCCCTCTCACCCATTTACCTTTCTACCTATTCTTCTCCATCCCTGTTTCAGTAAACACTCCCCGTTTCAAGTTCATAACCCCTTCTCTTCTCTGAGCAGGTTGGACATGTTTCAAGTGTTTACCCTGTTTCATTGTCAAAGTATCCTCTGTATAAATAGGCCTCAGCTGGGTAGCTTGTAGCCCCAGCTTCAGCTTTAGCTTCATTGAATCAACGACAGCTCAAGTGTCATCCCTCTCTCTCTCTCTCTCTCTCTCTCTTTCTCTCCCTCTCTTTCTCCCTCAAGAACGACCGATCCTCCTTAAGACAACAGGAGGCCTAGAATAGACAGATCCTCTCTATGTATTTGTAGGAGGCCCAGAACAGACAGACTTAGGCCTCACCACCCGTGGGAGGATGCCCTCATAATCAGGTGACAACACACTGTGTCGAGAGTGGCTCAGGCCGGCAGACTTAGTTACAAGTCGCCGTATTCACCTTCAGAATTAGATCCCGAACCAGGAACAGAACCGGACCAGAACTCCGGCCGAAGCCCAATACCTCTCCATGGCATTACAGAACCTGACCGGACCAGAACTCTGGCCGAAGCCCAGTATCTCCCCACAGCATTACAGAACCTGATCGGACCAGAACTCCAGTCTAGACCTCAGAACCTCAGATTGTGGACATCTATGACGCCACTACTTCTTTCTAAAAGAAGTCAAGAACAGAACTCTGATGGGCAAACATCACTCACGCCCCTGCATCCTCAGACCAGAAAGAAGACAGACTTGCCTTGTTGGCAAATGGCCCCGTCGAGCCATAACAACGAGAATCTGGCCACTCACTATGGGTAGCTTGAGGAAAGTCTCCATCTGTGTCTGGCCTACATTCCTCAGGAGCCACTGGCCTAGTTCCCACTCCTCACTATCCTTGAACGGTGCATAATGGTTGGTGTGTTGTCCTCAGCGAATCTCATCAAACCTCGAAGCCATTGAGTTCGAGTCGGGTGCATTCCAGCTGGCACCCACATGATACTGAGCCAGGAATTGTTCAATGTATTCCTGGATGATTTTGTCATTCGGGTCCATCTCTTCCATAGATGCACGGCATATACAGTACTATCTGGTGGCAGACTGGGATTGGAAGGCCCAGGACGAAGGCCTTGAGGCAAGACATCTTCTGGCTCATCTTGAGTGCCTGCTATGCCAGAACGAAGGGCATCTTCAAGTCCTTCATCATCGATAGGCAATGACTGTCTTGGGCTGGGAGAGGATACCACAGGAGGTCCTGCATTATCAGACTCCGAGTGCAAGTTGTGTGTCTAGATGGAGTCCAAGTACGTTTGGGTGTCTTTCTGTGTGGCATTCCTGCATGTCAGTGTCTGCTTGATGTGTCGCCTCAAGCCAGGGGTGCTTGGAAAGGGCCCCATTCTGCAAATGCCATAGATATGGCCAGGAAGCTCTGTGGACATGTCGCGCACTCAGGCTGAGAGCATGTGCCACGTATATTGTTGATGGGAACCTATGTGAATCTGGATATCCCTTTGTCCAAAAAGGTGATGATCAGCGCCACAACCGCTGCAATGGTGTGTTGTCTTTTTTTTCTGTTCTACTGGAGCTGATCAAACAAGTCAACTACTCGCCATCATGTCCCCCACCTTCACTCCCGTTGCTGGCTGTCTTTTCTTTACTTTGGTTGATTCTGATAAACCCGAGCATACAAGCTGTCATTCTTGTATAAAACATACGTTGTTCTATCGTTCTATCGACCAAGCAATGCCCATCTCAATGCCTCCTTGTTGTGGGCCCAATGCAGCCACACAACTGCTTCCTTCTCATGAAACAACTACCCCTCCCCGTGTCAGCCACTGTCAGTGCACCCTGACCATGAAGCAGCAAATTGCAGGTACAATCTTTGCTCATATCGCTACATGACTTGATTAGAATATATCTAGTTGATATGCGTGCTGAAAGAGAGGCTGACGCTTGTGCAAGACTTGACAAACAAATATTACAGGCTCATCAGGAACACCAAGAGAATCTAGACTATACAAATGACCTCCGATATCATGATGATGGCCCAGAATTGGAGGACGATGACGAGGATGCAAACGCAACGGTGAGTATATACAAGCCCTATATGATAAATAGTACGCTGAGACATCTGGCATTTAGTTCTCTTGTACACCTATCCCGCCGCAAAGAAGGCCTTCAGGTGTCCTTGTACATAGCATATCTCAAGACCCGAATGTGCGTAGCACATCTCAAGAGGTACTGCTCATTCCCTCCATCTTTAACAAGTGATCGCTCATTTTTCTCCACAGGTACATTGCCCTTGCCCACCACTGGCTCACCATGTCTGCTGAATGTCACAAGTCGGTGCACCTTCAACTCCTCATGTCTACCAAGGACCACATTCGATAAACCGAGATGATGGCACCCTTCGGAACCCTGCCAGTGGATCCCTCACGCCGCAGCTGGCTAGATGTGTCACCAGACGGGATGAGCATAATAGCCCAACTTCTATATGAGATGGTAAGTACACAGCCATTTATTTCATTAATCTGTTGCTCAATCTGGGGCAGTTGATGAGATAACACAGCCTGATGAAAACAAAGGTATGTCAGACGCCAATACAAACAATCTGACAATGGATTGTTTTTCATGGCAGGCAGTTCTGGTATACCAGGGATCCTTGGCATTTGCAAGACCCCCCCACCGACATCCTCCCCAGAATCCACGATCATCATGAAGCAGCCCAGATATGGGACTACTGGGAGCCGCCACCGCCTTTGGGCATGCGATTTCGACAAGCTTATGCATACTATCTTGGAAGCTGCAATTGCGGAATATCAGGTCCTTGTCTGTACAAGGAATCCCTTTCCAGAGGTTGGCAACAATTGGGAGCTATCTTCTCAGGTATGGGTCAAAGCATATGCTCTGTGAAAGGTTCAAATGCAACTGAGTGAGGAAGTCATGAAGCTAGTACGTGCCCACTGTTTTACCTTATATATGCTCTTACTAGCATTGTCAGATAACTAACCGCATGTCGGAAGTTCATGGCAAATTAAAGATCATCGCCTGCAGCGTCGTTCCAGTGACCTATGGACTGAGCAAATTGAATGATGATGCAGTCAACAGGGACGCTGTCAAATCCCTCCTCACCAAGTCTAGCTACTTGTATCGGATATGTGACTCTCACTGGCAACTGTCCATTTGCATACTTATTCATTCATTGTGGGTGCTCTTCAGGACTTCGAGAATTGAGAGGGGTGTCTTCTCACTCCAGTGATCCCAGAAATTATCAATCTTATGTGGTTCAACAACAAACAGGATGATGGGGTCGTCCATTCAAGCTATTTCAGGTCAAATGGTGGGGGGCTTCCCCTTCAAACCGTTGCCCTGGTGTGCACTGTGGTGAGCATGATTCCATTGTACTGCTTTCACACCATCGTTTAGGCTTACTGCATTCTTTTCAATAGATCGAAAATTGCCTAGATGAATACCAGGCAGGGGCCTTTTGTGAGATCTCATTCTCTTGCACTGCTTACAAGGCCAAGTATTTGGCATGCCTTCAATACCTTGAAGACTTCGCCCAGAAAACAGAAGAAGCTTCTATCATACCTCGTTTCTGCCTGCATCTGCACAAGGTCGCTCGGTATGTGCTTTACATCATTCTCAACTTTGAGCTCATCTCAACTGTTCCTTATAGTAAGCATGCGAAGGCTGATGCTGACCAGGTCATACAGAATATACCGGTCGAAGATGCAGAGGTAGAAGCTGCGACCAGAGAGTGGGAAGGTATAATATTCAGTGATGAGGACTAGGTACTGGTAGCATGTTTTTATCCACAAAAGATAGTATACATATAGACGTGAAAAGAAATATATATAGATCTTGTTGTGTTTTGTGGCCTGCTCTCGACATGATCACTGTGATTGTGTAGTCTGCATTTGTGCTATGAAACTATAGTTTATTTCTATCTTACGCTATGAATACCTAACAAGTATTTTTATGGGCATACCAAGTCCTACATAGTGGGAAATAAATCCACAGGGGCCTACTGAAGCCTACCTACCCCACACTAGGCCATGCCAGAGCTTCTAAGCCCATGGTAGGCTTACCTATCACATGATAGGTCAGCCTGGGTCCTACCAAGTCCATCATAGGCCTATCTAGCTCAAGGTAGACATGCACAGGACCTACCTAGCCCATGATAGGCTGGCAAGAACATACCAAGCACTACATTTTAGGTACTTGCCTACCCGGCCTTGGTGGCCTACAACACCTATGGAGGCCTTCATAGGCAAGTGGGTTCCTCCTGATGGAATGATCCTCCACATGGAGGTGATGATGACAATGACAATGACAATAATGAAGAAGTCAGAAGCCTTGATGAACATGAGCAGCAGGATGCTGCCCTACAGGCAGAATGGCAAACACATGCTATGACGCTTCAAGCACTCAATCAGCTCAGATGTAATACTCCTCCTCCAACTGGTAGCGATAAGGAACTGGACGACATGCCAACCAATTTCTCATCCATCAAAAACATTAAAATCACTCAGGGGTTTATCAAAGAGATACACACTGCAATGTTTGAAAATGGGAACCTGGACGATGATGTCATCCATCATCTCTGTAACCCTTTCCAAGGACCAGTCAATATTTCTGATCTGGATACTCGCCTCTCCCTTGACCTCTACCTGGCTGTCATGAATGTGTCAGAGGAAACATATCGAGCTTGTCGTGATGCAATTCTTTATCGCTATCTGGACTCAGGCATTCTCTCTTATCATGCTGTGAAAAAGCTGGTTGCTGAAATAACTGGTGTTGTTGCTGTTTATGATGATATGTGCATAAATTCATGCCACACATTCACTGGGCCCTTCGCTCACCTTCAATTCTGCACCATCTGCAGAGAGGCTCGATATGATGCAATGCAATGGGCACTTACTGGCAAAGATGTTGCTCGCCAACAATATTGTACAATTCTCCTTGGCCCACAACTCCAGGCTCTATGTCGATCTTACTCAGGAGCTATGGACATGCGCTTCCTGGACCAAAAACTGAAGGAGGTAGCAGAGATGCTCAGTAATCTTTGTGCTGAGGATGGTAGAGATCTCATTTATGATGACATCTTTTCTGGAAGTGAAATTCAGGACCTTTTTGAGTGGATCAAGGTCACCAGTGATGACACAGTTGTCTCGTTATTGCTTGATGGTACACAGCTCTACCAAAACAAGAAATCTGACACATGGATTTCAATCTGGATTCTTGGTAACCTTGCTCTGGATCAACGTTACAAAAAAAAGCAAATATTTCCTGGTACTATTGTCCCTGGGCCAAATAAGCCCAAAATTATGGATTCTTATCTCTTTTGTGGCATACATCATCTCTCAGCCCTCCAGCGTGAAAATAATGGTGCTGGACTTCGCATGTGGGATGCCGTCACATCTCGGATTATCACATCCCAGATTATTCTGGCTCTATCGATAGCAGATGCAGTCAGAATAACAGAACTTGATGGACGTGTTGGCCACCATGGTGCACATGGCTGTTGACTTGGCTGCCTAATGAAAGGCCGGCATAAGCCTCATATGGGGCACTACTTTGCAGCCCACCTGAGGCCCAACCACTATACTGTCCATGCTTGCAATCACCCTGACATTGATATATGCAATCTTGACATCCTTTCACCTATCAACTATCAATGCAACCTTGCCAAAGTTGTCTCTTCAGTGGATCAAAACAATTATGAGAAGAATCACAAAGAAATGGGAATTAGCAAACCAACCATTCTGAGTGGCCTTGCCAACGATCTTATGATCCCTGTGCCACATTGCTTCCCTCTTGATCTGATGCATCTCATCTTCATCAATCTTGGTGAACTATTGATCCCTCTTTGGTGAGGCACATTAAAGTGCAATGCAACAGACAATCCATCATCTTGGGAATGGGCAAATCTGACTGGAGACACTTGGGAGGCTCACAGAAAGCTTGTTGCAGAGGCAACGCCTTTCTTTCCATTATCATTTCATCATCCACCATGCAATCCAGCAGAAAAAAATTCCAGTGGATATAAAGCGATTGAATATTTCCATTATCTTTTTGGGCTTGGACCTGGATTTTTCTGTGCCATTCTTCCTTCAAAATACTGGAAAAACTTCTGCAAGCTTGTGTGTGGTGTTCGAATTCTCACACAAAGGCACATTACAGGATCTCAGCTACAGGAGGCACACTCTCACCTTGTTCAGTTTGTTGAGGAATTCGAGAATCTGTATTATCAGCGGTGAGTCAATCGCATCCATTTCTGCTGCCCTTGCATTCACACAAGTAAGACCTGGTGCATATTCCACCCAGTTCACAATGAAGCACACAATTGGAGACTTAGGCCAGGAAATTTGGCAGCCATCGAATCCATTTGCCAACCTTGCTCAGCGTGCACTCCGACAGTCACAAGTCAATGCACTCAAGAGTATTTATCCACAATTGGATCTGAAGTCAAATTTTCAACCACCAAAAAGAGCAATGGACGCTGGAGGGGGCTATGTAATGTTACAACCATGGGACAGATACCCTGCGGAGATTTCAGACCTAGGAGCCGATATTCTTTCTCAGATATCCAATACATCAAAAGTCCGACGATGGGGCAGAGTGCGGCTTCCAAATGGCCAGGTAGCAAGGAGTTTGTGGTGTGAAAGGAGATGAACAAGATTACGGGTATCTCGCAATGTCAAGGTATCTATGCCACTAACTCCATAAATCCTTTACTAATACAACATGACTTAAAGATGATACTGAATGGGAATATTGAATATGGCGAAATTCAATTTTACTTCCTTCTGTTCATGACTGACAGCTCAGATGAGACACCCGCTGCCCATGCACTTGTCTCTGTCTACTCTCGTCCAATACAGGCACTCTTGACTGAGTCATTGTAAGCGATTAATGCTCAGCTCAGTCTTTTGGGGAAAGAACTAGTATTATCTAACCTGTAAGTGATTAATGCTTGGCTAGATGCTGAGTCAGCGATGTAAAGTAATCACAGGTAATATGACTACTGACCTCAGTCTTTTGGGGAAAGAACTGAGGTCCTATCTATGTTATGGTGCCTGGCTTTTATATTAAGGCAAATGTGTGTAGAACTACGACAAGGAAACGTCTATCTTAGGTAATAAGAAAGCTGGGTCAGGTATCTTATCTGCCCTTCTGATTAGAAATGTCCTAAAGTCATATATACTGTAGGCTGGAATGCTCCGGCCCGCTTATCATTAAGTAATGTGGCATCGATAGGGCTGTGTCTCCAACACGCCCCCTCAGTCCTTACAACACATGCCTATGTTGATGGTGAAGCGCTTGTGCTTCTCACAGGCGAGGCTCTTTGTTAACATGTCTGCTGTCTGATCATTGGTGGGAACATATCTCAAGTCAATCTCCTTCACCTCGAACTGTTGCCTCAGGAAGTGATGGCATACTTCGATGTGCTTCATCCTGTCATGGAATTTGGGATTTTTGGTGATTGCAATGGCAGATTGGTTATCGATAAGGAGGGTGATGGGTGTGTTTGATATCTGCTCTCTCCAGACTTCGCTGATTAGTCTTTTTAACCACACTGCCTCTTTTGTGGCGTGTGCAGCTGCGATATACTCTGCCTCGGTGCTGGAGAGTGCCACTGATGTTTGTTTTTTCGAGCTCCAACTGATAGCGCCCCCTCCCAACATGAAAACATACCCCGATGTCAACTTTCTGTCATTGATGTTGCTTGCCCAGTCTGCGTCGACATAGCCGTGTAGCTTGGTTTCATCGGGGGCACCTCGATGGAAGGTGAGCTTGTAATTGCTCATTGCTTGGAGGTATCGGAAGGTGCAGTCTAGGGCATGCAAGTGCTCATCCCCGGGGTTAGCGGCGTGATATCTGAGAGCTGCCACGGTGTAGGCTAGGTCCAGGTGTGTGCCAAGCATCAGGTACATGAGTGCACCGATTGTGTGCTGATATGATTTTGTGTTGGCTTCAGGTGTGGTGAGCTTTTTTAGATGTTCATTCGGGAGTGATGGGGTGCTGATCGGTCGGACTGTGGACTTGTCAAAACGTTCAAGGATCTCCTCGATGTACTTCTCTTGTGACAAGGTGATCCAGCTGGCGTTGCGATCGTGTGTGACATGCATGCCAAGGATCCAGCTTATCTCACCTAAGTCGCTCATTTGGTACATTTCTTTAGCATTTCTTTGTCTTTGTTGATAATGTCAATGCTCTTACAGACCATCGTGATATCATCAACATATTGTGCGATGATGGAGGGGATGACATTCTTGGCGCACATGAAGACAGCATGGTCGGCCTCGGTATGTTTGTAGCCCATTGATTCGAGCTTGTGTTTGATATCTTCATACCAGATGCAGCCACCCTGCTTTGTTCCATAGACCGCTTTTACTAACCGCAAGACCATTCCGTCAGGAATGTTGAAGCCAGGAGGAGGCTGCATGAAGATCTCCTCCTTGAGCTCTCCATTCAGGTAAGTGGACTTGACATCCATCTGGTGAATTTTGAGGTTGTTGATGGCAGCGAGGGTGAGGATGGCACAGAGTGAGGCAAACTTTGCGACTGGTGTGAAAGTTTCGTCGTAATCAATACCCTCAATCTGGGTGAAGCCCTGCGCGATGAGGCGGGCCTTGTAGTTCAGTATCTCACCCTCGGGTCCTCGCTTGATGCGGAAGACCCATTTGCTTCCCACCACTTCCAGTCGCACAGGCGTGGGACGACTTCATACATGCCCATGGTGTCGAATGCTTGTTTCTCGTCATTACAGGCAATTTCCCATTCAGTGGCGTCGGGATGAGCCATGGCTTCAGCGTAAGTCTGCAGGTCGTTGGATGGGATGGCATTCGCCACACACTGTGGGCATTTTGGGATGGTAAGCCACATTTTATGCTAATTAAATGGGAATTATTTTTCAAAAGAGCTTTGAAAATAAGCACACAATACATTATAATCTCATTTACAATATAATCCACAATAAATCAAGGGTAACAACACTCAACACATGCTAATTACATTTATAATGTATTCAGCAATATGATTTGCATATGCTCATCAAAGCCATTCACAATGAACATGGAGCACCCATTCAAAAGATATTGTGAAGATTATTTTCAATATTATTCACATATCTTCAAGAGCTATATTGGGAATAAATTTGACACAACACCCGATGTCATGATGTCACAGCTCAATGACTCTTGAAGTCAAGACTTGTGACATACAAGGTCACACTTCTCAACACTTATCTCACAAAACATCCAGGTTATCGGTGTGTACATGTACTGTACAGGTACATGTGTGTCAACATCCCAGACCTTGGCCCTCATGCATGATCACTAATCCCAATTAATCCTTCCTCCTGGCAAACCGGAGCACATCCGTTCTCGTATCGAAACCGGGGGTAAGAATAGATTGCTCATAACTGGGGCTTGACATGCGTAACATACAGGTGCTTGTAGCGAGCACCTTCACTTCCCACTGAACACCTCACTTCGCGTTCTCCACAACCAGAAGCTCGTGCATTCTGTGCTGATTAACAGCTGCTGCCTGGCTGCTTCTGCTTCGATCCATTCCAGTGCTGTACTACACAAACATGTTTCTTATTTATGTCAGACTTGATAGCGACCATGATAAACGCTGAGATCATTCCCCTCCGAGTTATCTTTCTATACATGTAATGTACTCGATCAAGTAATCAATCAACCACCATTGTTGCTTTCATCCAATCCTGTTTCCATTCCTCTCTGAATCTTCCAGTGCTTCTTGCATGATCAGTAGACTTGCCCACATATGCCACATGGACTCACCAGGCTTCTCATTGTTGTCATACAATTCTCATCCCTCTACAAATTTGTCGTGTCTGCCAGAGTGTCACAACTTTGATCATGAGCTGGCCGCAACAGTGTGGGCTCTATCTAAATGGGTCAGCACCCTATGGCAATGTAGTCCCAGCGCTGCCGGCTTTAATGGATGCACCAGGACCAAGAACATCCATAAGTCTTCTGGATGCTCCATATTTCGTGTGCCTCACCCGCAACATGTGGACGAGGGCGAACATTCAATCTCGGGAGCCAGATGCGAGCACACAGTGGTGCAGGCTCAGAGCCAGCCACACTGTGAGATAAGGTCTGCTGAAAAAATGTCTAGACTGTGCCCCCATTGCTGCAGGGCTGATTTCAAATCATGCTTCAGCTTGACTCAGAAGGTCCTGGAACTTGAGAGAAAAGCACTCGTTGGCGCTCTATGTGCAGCCTCCAAGCCACAACCACTGGTTATGGATCATGCCAGACATGTGATCTGGTTGGGGTTTAAGCCGTGGAAGGGGCCTGTTGTAGATGCTAGGTCTATTTGGAGGTTGAAAAGAAAGGAAAAGGGACAAACATGAGAATTGTTGACCATAGCAGAATCTTTGCAAGGTGGATGATGAGATCACATGAATCACAAAAGAGTCGTCATATGTGTGAGCGGACCTGTACTAGATAAGGCAAAGGATATGTACCTAGGTATGAGGACGTGACCAATGTACAATTGCACCGGGAGAGGCACGTAAGAGGCCTCAATATATGTGCAAAGTCTCAACATGGTGTGAGGAACATTTGATCTTGGGGTGAGACTAGTCATTCATAAGCAAAATCCAAATAAGCCTGACTAATCGGCCTACCTTGACAAGACTGGCTAGAAGCAGTGACGTGGTAGTGTGGACTGGGCCAGCGGAAGGCGAGGACTTGATGCTATAGAAAGGTAGCAAGAGGAAAGATGTAAGCAAAAAAGACTACCAGGAGTATG
>QFDW01000584.1:0-12181 GCA_003315895.1 Lactifluus rugatus | reverse complement strand
TTAGAAATGTTGCCGCTAGCGCCGCCACAACAGCGCCCATGAACCCCCCCTTAACGCTCTACCGACAATTGCACAACCACGGAAAGCTACCTGTAGAGAGGCAATCAAGAAATGGTAACAAGCCTGGCAGGAAGACCCCGCCGAGCGCCAACGTATTGTGCCCCACACCAACCACCGTTGGCCAGTCACTGGACTTCATCAGAGGCATCACGGATGCGCCACATCCGTTTTTCTGTACTGCTACTAGTATTCACCTACTCATGGAACATGCATTCACAGGGGAGCATTCTGCACGACACCGACCCCGCACACGCAACCCGCACGGCTGCCAGTGTAGCCTAGCCCCCCCTCCAGACACCGACACACATCATCACCCAATGTCCACTACACCAAGAGCCATGAGAACGCCACCTCATTCCGATCACCCCCACTATGTCCACCAACATCATCTGTAGCACCAAAATGGGCGGGACTGCCATAGCACAATTCCTGGAGAGGTCACAAGCATGCGTACGGCCGAGGAGACCCGCCCCACTGCCGGAGGATCACGGATAAACGGTCAGGGCCACTAGGCCCTGCATATTACTTTTGATGGAGCTGAGCACGTCTTTGTACATTGCATACACATAGTGCTATACAAATGCAGATTTAAGGGAAAAAAGGGTCTAATGCTTCCTTGTACTGTACCACCAGTCACCAACCAACCTTATTCGACGGTCTCAGGAGACTTTAATGCCATTCACATGAAACCCTTCTTTGCCTCATCGTTGGGTGAATTTACTCTCAGCTGCTGTGTGTGGTCCTATCACTACTCCTAGGCTACGCCACGGTCCTCGCCACCATGCAACCCACCTTGCTGCATGGCCCGGCCACCACCGCGACCATAACTGCACTTCTCTGAGGTGCCAGTTGTGTGTGATTAGTGAAATTCTGCCGCTAGCACGGCAAGACGCTCGGGCGATGCCTGGCGCGCGCCCGGGCTGAACGCATTAGAGGGCTGCCCTTGCGGCCCAAGGCGATATACCATACAGATCTGCTTACATCACCTGAATCATATCCTTTTGCGCATATAGTGGAGTTTCTCCGTTGGCATCGGAGGAACGCTTGGGCGACGCTTGGGACACGCCTGGGCAATCGGTGCAGCAATCAAGGCTGTGGGGCTGCCTTATGTGGCCCAGGACAATTTACTGTTTAGCATATTACTTACCCCTGAGAACATCATCTCATCTCGGACTGATTCTACTTAGTGTTCAGATCACTTAGGTACGATAGTTTCCTATTATACTGAACCAAGCGCGACCGCGTGACACCAAGCCGTCTCAACAGCGGCCGATACCTTACTTACGGCTACCCGAACTCTCCTTAGCTCGTTCGTTACTTATAGTATTTCTCATTTCCTCATATCAGAAGTAGAAAACAAACCAATCCCCTTTAGTAGTAGATCGTAGGTCAAATTGTTGTAATTAAAAGTCAGGGTGAAACCGCCCGAATATCTATCCTTTTCGACTCGTCCCGCTCCCGCTCCTCGTATGCCCACGCGTTCGTGTTCCGTGTTCTTCGGCGAAATATATTCACACCAGCATAGGCGTCATTGACTTTCTAAGTTCTAACTGCTTATAGGTTACTTTTTGTTCTACTCTTTACAGATCGTGCAGCGTCTCGGGGACACCTCGACGCCACTCCTACTTACCCTACCTACTGGCCAATCAAGCGTGACGGCGCGGAGGCCGAGCGACATCAGGGGCGTCATCCGATACGACACCCTAGGGCCGATACTACAGTATACTTATGATTATTCCTTACTTTTAGCTGGTTTTTCTTGCCTACTTATTTCATACCCATAGATAAAAACACCGTCCAAATCCTTTGGTCTTAGCACCAGGATCTTCCACTATATTGTGGTAGATGAAGGTCAGAGCACACGCGCCCTAATTGATCTATCTAAGATCATCCGATTCCAACACTTGGCTAGGCCATTCTGTTGTGGTGAGTATGGCATTGTAGATTTGTGCTCTATTCCTTTTTCAGCCAATAAAGACTGCAGCTCTCCGGACATGTACTCCCCCTTACAATCAGAGTGCAGTGCAAGCATCTTATCTGATGTCTGAGTTTCCACCCAGGCAAGAAACTTTTTGAATGCAGCCACACACTGATCTTTCTGCTTTAGGAAGTACACCACTCCATGTCTAGAGTAGTCATCGATGAACATAGCCATATAGAGAGCACCTTGTATTGAGTGTTTCTGCATTGGCCTGGCTAGATCACTATGAATGACTTGTAGCCACTGGTCCGACTGCTTAGGTGAGGCTGAGAAGGGAAGTCACGGCTGTTTGCCGAGTTCACAACCAGGACAGGGCAACTGATTGTGATCATGATCAATTGGAGCACTAAGCAATAATCCTTTGACAGATTCACTATGACACATAAGGGCATTATAAGACATATGTTCCATCTGCTGATGCCAAATATCTATTGGAGAGGATGCACTCCTGTAGGTGTGGATGGCAGGGTTGGAGGTGTCAAACCAGAAGAGGTTATCATCCATGTATCCCCCCGCAATCTTGAGATCATTAACAAAGATCTCAAAGCCCGTGTTGTTAAATTGGATGTTCCCGCCTTTGCGCAAGAGTGCGCCGACAGAGAAGTAGTGTGACTGTGCTGCAGGGACATGCATTACATTGTGTGAGGTCAATGTCATGTTTGTGCTACCACCTAGAGGTTTGACAACAATCTCCTCAGATCCAACTTGTTCAATTTCTATGTGACCGCCAAGACTGATGGATCTGTGGACTGGGTGCCAAGATATGAAGTCTGAGCGATAAGGACTAATATGGTGCATAGTGCCAGAATCAACCATCCATCTGGATCGGATAGCTGTGTAAAGAGAAACACATAATTTATTGTCATCATCCAACCACTTGGAGATAGTAGCAGTAGTAGGGACAACTATGTGCATGTGAACAGCCTTGCTAGGCGTTTGCACTGAGTTGCCCTTCTCCTTCTCCTTTTCTTTTTCTTTTTCTTTTTTCTCCTTCGTGGCAACATCCCATTTCTTTTTCCTACACTTGTTACTTTTATGCCCAGCCTTTTTACAATAATAACAACTTATGTCATCTTTGTTACCACGTTTGACAGGGACAACTTTATTGAGTGAGGCAGAAGTACCAGAGTGCTGACTTTCCTCGTTAAGGATGCGTTCCTGTATCATAAGTGGGGAAAGATTCTTCAGCTCTCTGGTCGCTAAGATAGTCAACATGATGGCTAAATAAGATTTGGGGAGTGCCTTGATAAGGATAAAGGAGAATTGGAGATCAGTGATCTTCATGTCGTTATTCTCTAGGGTGAGTTGGGTGTCATTTAGTTTCTGTAGCTGCAGCAGGAGGGACTTGGATTCGTCTAGGGAGGTTCCAGTGAGGGAAACCCAACTATTGAATGTGGACATACAGTAGATCTGACTCCTCCATAAACATGTTTGAGTTCTTCCCATTTGAGTTTGCATGTTCCAAAGTTGGTATCATTGGAGACAGTAGTCCAGATGTCCTTCTGAGTGTACATTTCCAGAACACCCAATAAAATCTCCTCCTGACTATTCCAGTCCATGGACGGAGTTGTGGGAAGATTGGTGATATGATTTTTCAATCCATTCATTCGGAAGAGTGCAAGCATGTGTGAGGACCAATTTCCCCAATTAGGTCCATTAAGATCTTGATCACAGCTGCAGGTGGGAACAATATTGTAGAGGGTGCCATATGCTGCTAAGGTATGCGACAATTTGGTAATCTGGGTAAGCGGAGCTGTCAGACCCAGTGTCGAAGATCTAAGCAAACCCCTGATGTATCAGGCTGTAACACCCTGAATCAAAGATCCAGTCTCTTGGACCCTGCACACAATGTGGTAAGAGAACTATTTCTAGCCTATCTAGTGCACCGCAGTTGTAACAAGCCCAAGTGCTCAGGGGAGTGACTACTACCCCCACCTTGTTATAGACCCAAAAACAGTGCTCCCACTTGGAGAGTCAACAGCCAACCGTTCAGTGGGCCAACCTGTCTCATTCCAACACCATGTCTCTAAACTCCCCTCATTCTCACCGCTCAGTCTTCAAAGCTCACATCCCTAACCACACAGGTTTCAATGCACACCTTCTGGAGGTTGGCACCACTCTAGCTGCTAAAACTCTTGGTTCCTCTTACTGCCCTGTGGAGTCTTTTATTGCCTTCATTAAACTAGCAGGCATGCAACAAGCTCTTCACCACCCCACCATTTTCCCCCTCCTACTGTGTGAAGCCTTCCCAGACCTCAGGGCAATTCAAGCACAACTCACGTTGCTCACCACAGCGATCCAAGAGCTCTCCAAGGCTCCCAACCCCCCTCCTGCTAAGCCCACGCCCCCCCAACCAACCCCCAAAGCTGCTCCCTCAGGAAAAGCCAAAGGGAAGGGAAAAGGGGCTTCTCCTCCTGCCCCATACTCAGATGCTTCTGCCCTCTCTTCACCTACCAAGCCTTCACCCAGCCTTGTGGTGGAACTTGGGAAGATTCTTGGCGATAATGCCCCACAGACCAGGCCAGGCCCAGCTGCCATCTGTGGTGTGATCAACATGCACCTCGCCTCCTGTGTTCCCCCTCACCCACCGCTGGCCACTGCAAAGTGGACAGCAAAGGGTAACCTCATCCTGTTTGGCAGCCCTGGGTCCACCCAAGACTCCATGGCCCCCCTTATCCCCCTCCTAATCCCTTTCCTCTCCACTGCCCTAGGTGGAGCAGCCCCTGTCCCTTCCCCCAGGGCCAACGTGCATTGGTCCCATGTCCTGATTAATGGAGTTCCCACAGGGGCTTCAGAAGGTTCATCTCCAGTTTTGAGGGACAAGTGCCACTGTGCACTCACAGCCCTCAACCCTTCCTACATGGCCCTCAATGTGACTCAACATCCATCGTGGGTACACAACCCCTCCGCATACACCCCTGGCTCGTTGTCCTCCCTCATGGTGGCCTTCAAAGACCCAGATGGTTCACAGACTAGATCACTTCTAGCCTCGCAGTCCCTCTTCCTGTTTGGTGTCGCAGCTTCTGTAAAGAAGTGGTCCAACCACCGCTCCTCCCCAACCCCCTCCTCTAAGGCCCCTGCTGGCACAAAGCAGAATCCTTCCACCTCCCCTCCCACTCAACCCAGAAGTTCCAAGAGGACCAAAGGTGAGAGCCAGTGAGGGGAACCTCCCTTCTTCAAGCCCTTTGTGGGAAAATGGGGCAACACAAGACACCTTTTGGGGCATGTGGGGCAAATTCCCTTCTTTTGAACAGTTTTATATCTTGAGCATGACCTATGAATCCCCTCACTTCCCTACTAATTAGCTTTCTCCTTTTCTTTCTCTTTTCCTTTTTTGTACTGTCCTATCGCTGGTGAGTCCTTAGTCCAATCCGAGTACCTTTAGCCTGAGTCCCCATGGGGTGTTTTAGGGTGTTGGCTCTAGTCCATTTAAGTCTATCCTAGTATACGTAGGGACCAAGACCCAGTCATCAGAGGAAATGTCATGGGATCAAGACAACATCTGGTATGAGGGATGGGGGAAGAGGAGAAGTGAATGTCATGTACAGAGTAACTAGTTAACATTCTGGTAGCATGGTAGGATAGCTCCTGTCTAGTCACTTATGTGGATGACAATAAACCCCTTTAAAAAAAAAAACCATTCAGTGGGCAAATAGTCCCTGGGGCCTCCCACCCAGTTTCCTAACCTGGCTGTAAGGCCGCATCCGGCTCATCCACAAGTGCCTAACTGGCTATCATGCATCCATTTCCCTGGGCTAAGTGAGATTACCATAAATGGTATATGTGAATTAAGTAATTGTGCAAAGGGCTGAGGAGAAAACTCATGATGCTTCTGCATCGCCATGCTCCATTGCATCACTTGTGGGAAATCCCAATAAGGGATCCAGCCTATGCCAATCCCCCAGCTCCAGGGACTAGGAGAATAGAGGTTACAAACTAGAAGTGAAACAGAGGCTCGCCTTAAGGAGATTTGAATAAGCATGAGGTAATACTAGTGCGAGCTTGTGTGATTGATCTTCTTCTTGGACTTTAGAGGGGCACAGGGCCCATAACCTGATGAACTTGCAGCAATAAGATAAGTGATAAGATCATGTATGCTAACTAAATAGAAGCGTGTTCAGTCTGTAAGTCAAAGACTGTATTGATAATGATAAGTACCTAAATAGAAGTGCACTGTGTATGTGTTAGTCAGGTACTAGATAAGATGTAGATAAAGTACTCACTTCAGTCTGTACATCAAAGACTGAAGTGCTAGAGACGAAATATGAGTCCTTATATACCATAGAGTGTCTGTATGTGTTTTATAAGTCATAAGAATATACTATACTACCATAGATCAACTATCTAAGCGTCCAGGGTATCTAATCATAAGAAAATTATCTTAGATTGGAAAATTGTCTGTAATCAATCAATTAATTAGTATGCATGCATGATTATGGCAATGTGTGCTCAATCCACTACTCGTGGTCCATCGATCTGGCTCAACTGTGATGTGATAAGCAGTTCCTGGCTCATCTCAACAATCCTTCATTGTATTGTCACACTCAGAGTTCTATACAGAGCTGATGTTGATAGAGTGACTTCATTAATAAATCGTGGGAAAGCGGAATTGTAGACGACTACTAGCCGAGACTCGGACACCGGCCATCCCCCCTGCCGACCGTCCCTTAAAATGCTGATCTACTCCGATATTGCAATAGTCGTACGCACTCATCATGGTGTAGCCCAAGCCGGCTACGTAGACGGGAGGTTGTTGGGGCCCACCTAGTGGTAAATTGTGAGAGGGACGTATGGTGATTACTAGAACTGTACAGTTCACCAGTAGTACTGGTGAAACTGGTGGGAGGAAGCAGCACCGAATGAGGAAACATGCAATGACGAGCTAGGGCCTGTCTGAGGTCACAAGGCTGCCCTGATTCTTGCCCCATTTCACGAAATACAATAAGGGCTCTGAGTCTTCTTGGTTTCCATTACACACAATTCTCCAATGTCTCAAGACCCACACCTGGCTATCAACGTAGCTAGTCAAGAGCAGGCAAACTGCCAAGGTATGTTACGCTCTCAGTCCTTTCGCAATCTCACTTGATGCTGCCTCAGACCCGGTTCAGAGGGCCCAATATCAGGGAGGGGAGCCCGAATTTGCTGATAGCTCCGGGCCTCTCTTCTCCATGTACCAGAGGATGACAGAAGAAGCAGACAAAAAAAGTGGTTGAAGAGTTGAACCAGACTACTACGGGTACCATTATCTTTGTGAGTTCTCGTCTTCGTTTTTGTTAGCACACTTTACACATCTAGATCACTAAAGAGTGCATTGTTCTCTGCTGTCATCGCGGCATTCAGCGCTGTGACGGTCCTGGATCTCAAGCCAAACTCGCAGGATATTTCCGCATTCTATCTGCAGAATATCTATCGACTTCAAGTCCTCGCCTACCCCAATATACCTGCTCCATTCAACCATTCCACCCTAGCCGAACTCCCTTCGTCCTCTCCGCCGGACTATGTCATCCGGGTCAACTCGCTCTTGTTCTCGAGCTTGATAGCCAGCCTTACCTGTGCTGCGATGGCGACCAATGTACAGTACATGACACGTCGGTACCTCAACATCACTCGGTCATCACACTCCAGTCCAGACAAGCGAGCGCGGATCCACGCAAACTATAGCCGTGGCTTTTTTTCTCTGAGTGTGCTCTCCTTCATGGTTTCTGTATTACCGCCCATGATGAACCTTTCCACGCTCTTCTTCCTTGCTGGCCTTTTTATCTATCTCTCCAATATCGACCACACTGTCTTCTCCTCGGTGATTTCGGCCGCTTCTTATTCTATCCTGCCCTATTATGTCATCTCCACCTTGAATTTTCTAATCGTCACCGATCTAGAAGATACGCTCTCTCGAGGATTCAACCTTTTGCGGAGTTGGGCGGACACCAAGGCGGACATATCCACGGAAGGAAACCAGGAAAAGAATGACGACCGCGTCCTGAAGTGGCTATTTGCAGCTCATAAAAAGGACCACACCCTCGTGCATTTTTTTGAGATGATCCCTGGCTTCTGCCGATCATCGGTAGTCCACGATCCTGTACTTAGAGTCACTAATTTGGGAAAGGAGGAGCTCCACATGGCTCTGAAGAGAATGCTGGAACATACTTGGTCATCCAATTCCCTCCTCGAATCGGAGAAAATCCGGCGACTCGTCATCTGCGTGAATGTCGCTGATATTGTACGCCTCCCGGACGTAGCGTCGTTAATCCTCGAAAGCATATTTTCTGGGGACTGGCTTAACGCGTTGCAGTCCGTCGGAATAGGGCAATCCCTGAGAAGACCAGGAAATAGCTCCCAGCAGGAGATTGGTTTGTGCGCACAAAGCGTTGTTGCTTGCATCATTTCCAACGTGCAGGCGGACAACGACGATTGGATCGCGCTCGCTGCGGATCAACTAGGCAAATCACAAGATGTGATTCGGGGCTACCTGGAACATGGCAGTGACAGCGTGTTACTTGCCAACCTGACCCACATCACACGGCAGATCCTTCACTCTTTGGAGGACAACCGGGATATGGCTACGTCGGCATCGTCCATATTACCCTCACTTTCCAATTTCGACATACAACATACTCTTCCTGGGCTGCAGTACGATTTCCTTGCCTCGTGTTCGATGAATATCGAGGCTTGGTTTTGCACCCTAGGTCGGACTCCACAGCTGAGTTGCGGACGAGGACGAGGTCGCCTGGTCGGAAGGAAGAATGCTGGATCGTCTTCTCGAATTGCCGCTCGAATTGTCGGACGGAGGTGAGGCGGGCTTTGAGGACGTTGGCGCGAATGTTGGCCAAGTCGTCTTCGCGTTTTTCGAGTTGGCGGGCGCGAGTCGCGATGAGGTCGGCGGAGGACAGTGGCTTGGTGAGCTCTGGCACGAGGAATGTTGCAAGGGTGATGTCAAACGGAAGAGTGGGCTCGATGCCATGTGCCATGTAGAAAGGAGAGTGGCCAGTAGACCTGCGTGTGGTAGTGCGGTCGGCCCAGAAAATGTGCGGCGCCATGGCGGCATTGGTCATGGTGGGAAGGTGGTAATGAGCGGTGGAAGGAATGCAAACGGGAGTAGAAAGAGGGCAGAAGGCGATAGGAGGGGTGTCAGGAGCTGCTTGGGGAGGTGCAGCAGCTAGGAGTGGTTGGTCTGAGTGGATGGGAACAAGGGAAGACGCAGACCGTGGACAGGACAGGGCAGATGAAGGGGGGAAGGTGTAGATGAGGTGCTGTGGCCAGGAGTGGCTGACACAGGGAGATGGGGGCAAGGGAAGATGCAAAACTGAGAGAGGATGAGGTAGGAAGGCAAGTAAAGGCTGGGTATAATGGAATGCGGGAATGTTTACAGAGGGAGGAAAGGTGACAGGCAATACTTTGTTAGGCGGCAGATGGTACTTCTTCGGATGGTAAGCGATACTTCTTTGGATGGTAAGTGATACTTCTTTGGACGGTAGGCGATACTTCTTTGGATGGTGCCACGTGGTGGGCAATACTGTGATAGACGGAACTGGGAGGGGAGAATGGCTGGCAATGGGGTATAGTCGACTTTTCGATAGCGGGTCTTGACTGGTTCCTAGACGATAACTGCCTGAGCCGCTTGCTCCTGAGGTCAGCTGCCAGAAAGAGACCAGGAAGAATGTGTAGGGGATGAAAGGAATGGAAGGTAGAGGAAGAGTACAAAGACTCTCCCTCACTCCAAGCACCAGATGTGTGAGCCTGATGGCACATGCATGAGTTCGAGCAGGTACAATAAAGGGGGATTGATATTCTCTTTGTTTTTCTAATGATGTCAATGTCCTCTTCCCATTCACTCTGGGGACCTTATATACATAGAGATCTGTGGTAGGGAAGTGTATAGTATGGACAAAGTGTAATCAATCGAGCCCGAGGCGCAAAGGGAGCATGGCCAAGGTGGCACTGTGGCACATAAATAGACGAAAAAGGGGTCCAAAGACGATGGGAGAGGACACGGAAATGAGACGAGACGAGGCAGGCAAGAGAGTGTGAGACATGAGAGATTTCGAGGCCAGCAGTAACGCTGACCTTACAACCACTGTGAGATCCAAAGTGGTGGGAATCCTGCCAAAAAAGGTTGAACGTCAGGAAATTTCTGCCATTAAATGTCAATTTCGTACTCAGTCGATTTTCGAAGGAAACTAGATGTTGGAAAAATTATCCCATAAGTGGAATAATTTCTCGTGGTTCATATTTTTAGTTAACAATAAGAAAATTATTCCGAAAATTGAAGAATAATCCCGAGTGCGGGGATCGCGCACAGGCGCACGTGTGGGTTGCATACGCACACATACGTGTGTTTTCTGAGTTCCAGGACACACCTAGCCTATTCTCACTTGTTTTAGAACTCATGTTAAGTCGAGAATTAGTATTTTCATCATCAAAGTTTTACAACCAAGCTTATGGCAAACTGTAAGAAAGCTGCAGCCATCTCAGGCTCAGTTATTGTATTGCATGATATTTTGGCTAGATATATGGGTCCGAAATACGTAGAGTATGGATGTACTATGAGAAGGTCTTGTGGGGCGAATCTATAGGTTGAAAGGTCAGAAAAAAGAAACACAATTTCTGAAATTGTAGACATACCAAACTTTCCCGGTGGATGGACGTGCCCCTCCCATCCACTTCAGAATCCCTATTCCTACCCATACAAATAGCATTTCAAGACGAATGAAGATGATCTTGAGGAGCGCATGTCAAAATTGAGTCGCATCCACTGCCAGCCATGCGGCGAGCAGCATCCTCCCCGCTTCCTGTAGGTTATCAACCAATCTAAAAGTCATAATCAGTCAATTAGATAGATAAAATAAGGAATTTAAATCAATACGTACGTTAGGTGCATGTCCTCCAGCATCGGGATCCAACGCCACGTGACATCCTGCCCAGCGTCGGCAGAGGTGATCCTCGACAATTCGTATACGACAGAGGAGAGTGAGAGGAGGCTAAATGGAAGCCCACGAACAACAGCATGAAGTGCTGCACAGAAACATCGAAGATTATCCATTGGATCATGTAGACAGGAAAGATGAGAGACGGCTAGCAGCAGAGTGCAGACGGCACTGAGCGCCTGCCATGCACCTGCCACTATGGCCAAACGATACGCATACCGACAACATTTCACGACACTCAACGCTTTCTGATCACTCAGTACAGCCTGTGTTGCTTCAAGCGATCCTTTAGCTTCTCGCCGTTGTTCGCTGCGCTAAAATTGAACAATCGATAACACTGTGCTTGTGTGTTGCCTCATTCTTTTCTTCCTCGGCACAGAATGCTGCAGATATGGTCTTCTCTGTTGGAGCTACATCCACCTTAGGTACAGCTGGTATGAGGAAATGTTGGGCCTAACGAGGGCAACTGTCGTCGAGACGTATGTCAGCCTAATTATCATCTGCAAATATATTCACTGAGTCGATATCCATGCTTCAGATCTATGGAGTAATTCAGTCTAAGATGACCTCAAAGAATGTGAAGACACACATGCCAAATATGCCATCCAGGTGTACATTGAGGGTCAAGTTAGAGTTGGTTGGTGTATGCTCATCGGACACCAGCACTGGGCTTGGCCAGCTCACATCAGGCTGATCGGACATTAAAAACCTGTGATGATGTCAAGGATATGAAGATGAACGTACAACATATCCATCTAGGCATACATTGGGGTTCATCTTGGGGAGGGGGAGGGGGCATGCTCATCACGCCGCCACACTGGCTGAAACGGCTTAATCGGGCTGATCGAACTGCTCTGACTATGTTAGAAACCCGCAACATATTAATAATGTCAAGGATGTGAAGACGAACCTGCGATATATCTGTCTAGGCATACATCCAGGTCACCTTGAGGGGGTCAGAGCACGCCCATGCTGGCCAAAATTGGTCAAATCGGGCTGATTGAACTGCTTTGACTATGTTAGGAACCTGCAATAACGTCAAGGATGTGAAGACAAACCTGCAACATAACCGTCTAGGCGTACATCCGGGGTCACCTTGAGGGGTCCAGGGCATGCTCATCTTGCGACCACGCTGGCCAAAATGGGTCAAATTGGGCTGATTGAACTGCTTTGACTATGTTAGAAACCCACAATAACGTCAAGGATGTGAAGACGAACC
>QFDW01000580.1:0-11410 GCA_003315895.1 Lactifluus rugatus | reverse complement strand
CACTCCTGGACGTCGTTGGGGTGCCAAAAGCTGTAAGCGCACATAATTGCGCACTCTTTCAAGAGTCGCTAACTTCCGTTAGATTGTGATCGGACATGACTGGGGTTCACACATTGCGGGGAGATTCGCGCTGTGGCATCCTGATAGGCTGCTGGCACTTGGCTTGTGAGCTTTCTTGTCAGTCTGTCGAATAACGTTCACCGTTTTATCAGGCTTTCTGTTCCATTCTCATCTCCGAGCAAAAAGTACATTTCACTGGAAGATATTGTCAAGAAAGTTCCAAATTATGCATACCAATTGTACTTTGCCGACCCCAAAACAACGAAAGAGATCGAGGCTAATGTATACGCTGCGTGTGGGATAGTGTACAGATGTACTAATTTCCTCTGCACAGCTCGAACTATTTCTACGGTTGGTTTATGGGAACGACGTGCCTCTAACAAACCAATTCCTCGACGAGAATATGCGACAGACAATTATGAAACTGGGAGTCACGAGGCCAACAAGGAGGATGCCTCAATTAACAGAAGATGTTTGTATTCACATTGAGAGATATCTACGGCTGAAAGCTGACGGATGTGAGTTAAGGAACTGGCATATGTTGCATCACAGATGCGGAATATGAACGGCCCATTGTCATACTACCGCACGACAAGATTACGGTTTGAGGAGGAGCAAGGTTATTCTCATTGTTCGCTGAAATAAATCATGGAACTAAGATAAGGTTGTGGCTTCTAGCTGGACAATTGCCAGGTCACCTGCCGGCTACATTACCAGTATTGCATATTTGGGGAGACCAAGATCCGACGAGTACGCCAGAATTTCTAGGGAGGATGAGGGGGGTGGTACCGGGATTAAAGGAGACGAAGCTGCTAAATAAGGGACACTGGATAATGGTTGAGGCAAAAGATCAAGTGACGAGGGCGGTCTTAGAGTGGTTGACGACGGTCAGCGTCAGCGTCAGAGTCAGAGTCAGAGTCATACCTAAGCTGTGAGTGCTGAGTTTGAACTATTTTCGGAGTTTTCCGTTTTGCCGGTTGTAGCTACTTTTGTGGATACTGCGACTAAGCCCTACCCTCCCTCCGTCACCTCTCGTCCTAGACATTCTCATAACAACTCGTCTCTATCCTTGATTATCTCTCAATCACCTCTTACTCTTTCAATTCTTCTAATCTAATCTTTTTTGGTATTTGTCTTTTGTTTGTCTTTTTTTTCCCTTTGTTTTTCTCAGAATACTTTGTCTTCAGAATGCCTGCTCCTGCCACAAAGCCAGCACCATCTGTCCATCGTTCATCGCCACACAAACACCGGGTTTCTAGGAGGAGAGGAAGAATAAACGGTTTTCACAGCGATGAAGAGATTATCCGCGAGGCAAGATCAGATTCGGATACCGATGAAGACGACCAGTCTTCCGCAGACTCAGAATCAGATTCAGAGACAGAGCCCGTGTCTGAGGATGTACCACAAGACGGCCATCCTTCACTGCTCAGCCCTGGTACCACCCCGCCTGTCATTAACGACAGCAAGGGTGTTAACGATCCTGCTCCATTGCTTGCGGCATCTGTGACCTGGTCAGAGATGGTCGCAGATGAAGTCGTTAATGGTACTGCCGATCTTCCTGTCATAGATTTCGCCGACCTCGACGACAGCGCTATTCATGCCAAGCTGCCTCACGCCTCTGCTCCACGCAAGGTTCTCAAGTCGAAGCGCCCACCTACCCACCGTCGCTCATCAGCACCCCCTGTGTCGTCTGAACTTCCCTCCGAGCCACCTGTCGGCTCCACCTCACCCAGTCTGCCCCCCTCTCGTGCTGAGCCAAGTCCTGTATCCGAATCAGTACCTCACCGTCGTGGGCAGACAGTTCGCCAAGCGTATCAAGAACGACTCGAGAAAGACCCCTCGTATGTCCCCACTGTCGGCGAGTTCTGGAGCCACGATGATCGTTTGCTGGATAAGGACTTGCGTAGTCTGTCTGGCTGGTGGCGTGGGCGCTGGCAGGGTGGTGCCCGAGGGCGCAGCTTCGGCGTCCGGGGACGCGGACGAGAGCGTGGACGTGGTGCCGCTAATACAGCGCACAACTCTCACCTAAATCGTGATTCATCGCCCCCGTCACAGGCGGACGTGCCGTCTATAGATCGCCCATGGACGCATGATGGTTTCGAAGAGTTGAAGCGCCGTGAGGAGCAGCGCTCTCAGCGGCAGAACCAGTCACAAGGGTCTAATGGCAATACTCGTGGTCCTCGGGGTAATTTTACCCCCCAGGGCCGAGCCCTTGGAAGGGGTAGGTTTTCCCCCCGCCCCGTTAGCGTACGTTCGACCGAGTCGCCATCCCCAATGACCTCCCGCACGTGGTTCCTTGTCAAGCCGGAGCGCCCGTGGACAAAGCATCATGAGATGTTCCTTTACTCGGATCCTACTCAGCGCCCTCGCTCTGGCCAAGGCCCCGCATATCGCGTCAAACTTTCTGGAAGAAGCCCAGAAGCCATTGTGCAGTCTCCCACCCAACATCCTCCACCTCGTGCTTCGACGCCACCCCGCGAAGCAGCCCATGAGGACGGTGAACTCGTTTTCATAGTGTCCTTACCGCGTGGAGAGTGCAAGCACGAGGTTGCCGGGAGTACTCTCGCGCCTGTTGCGGTTCCTTCGCCGCCCTCTTCAATGCCCACGTCTTCTCCCGAACAAGTGGCCGATGCAACATCCGCGGAGGCGTCATCGTCACCGCTGTCTCCTGCTGTTCCCCCGACCGTCGTTAAGCTAGAGTCCCCGCCTAAACTACATGTCGCAATTGAGGAGCAGCCTGTGGCGGCCTCAGAGCCCTCTGCTGATGACCCGTTCAAGCTACGCGACCCACCACCACCAACCATTATCCCTCTCCCTACAGCTACACCCACCCAAGTTAATCCTGCCGCTAGCGCGCCAGGGGCAGCCGAGTCCCCATCTGTACCTGCACCCATCCCTCACTCAGTCACTGCGCCCGAGGGCGGGCTCCTCTGGCGCTCCCCACCCCCGCATCTTCAAACGGCTTTTGCACAGTCTGCACCGGCACCCGGATATGCCCCTCCATATACATATGCCCCCGTGTCGGCACCTACAGTACCGTCCGGCGTCGCTCTGGACGCACATGGCATGCCTTATGAGCTGGCGACGGGTCGGCCGCTGTACTTGGCGGCACCACCGCAAATGCATACACCGGTATACATGATGCCATACCCACACATGCCCTCACCCATGCAGAACCGGCCGCATGCCTCGCCTGACCCGTCGTTGTTCGCACCCCCCCGCCAAAGCTCGAGGATCGAGATCCGCAGACCGGATGCGCCATCTGAAGAGTCGCGGCTCTCTTCCACACACATTCAGACGCACGTGTCGAGACCATCGGCGTTGCGCACGAGTACCTCCGCACCTGCCTTTATTCCACCCCATGCGTCGGGGCCTCAGCGTCCACCAGCGCCGCATGAGTTCTATCCTAGCCCACCTCCAGAGGTCCCCCCTGCACCTGCCTCAGCAGCCGTGATGGGATATGCAACATACCCACAACCGCCGTACTATCCTTATGGTGCTGCGGAGGGGTATGGGTATCCGCCTCCGCAGTTTGTCGAGTACGATGCGTATAACGCAGATCCACGGGGTGCTGCGCCGGCTGCTACACAGGCTGTGTATTACTAGTGGCGTGGTAGGCCTTTACTTTCTATCATGCTCTCATATGCACGGCACGTTCTTGCGCATGTCGTCATTGCTCAGCCAGCTTCAGTATGTTGTCGACTGTTGTCACTTTCCCTCCCTTTGTTCGTTAGTTCTTGGTACTTGATAAGGTATAGTTCTACTACACATACACCCATACAGTACGTACATCACTTAGGCATGCAACTCATGATCTTGACTTTTTCCCTTTGCTTTTGCGTACCCCATCTTTTTTTTGCTTTTTCATGTCCCGGTTACGACACCAAACAGGCACCGCTCGGTTCGACTTCTGGACCACCTACTAGTGCTTTCTTTCGTTGCACACACACTCACATATACACCCAGTTTCTCCCTCATGCGCGCGTTTTGGTTTACTCTTTGGCTAAAATGGCCACGACATTTCACATCACCTATGAATTGAGTTGGACGCTGTCGTAATTGTTTCTGCACTTGCAGATCGCGCTCCCGCGCATTTGCGATTGAATGATAATGCATGATAGCTGGAAGAGCTTCCACGTTCAAGGTAATGGTATGAAGTAGTACCACCCCATAAATAAGGACACGGAAATTGCATTTCCAATGTTGACAGAGCATGAGTGAGTACAGAACGGCCATTTCAATGATGAGCTTCGTGGTCAAAAATAGGGCCGAGGGGAGGCTGAGGGGAATAATTGTCGTTAGTGAAAACTCGATTGAGGAGAGGATAGGCGGCTAGGCTTGGTACATACGGGTAGATTACGTTCCCTAGGTGTCCAGCCACCGACAATGCAGAAGCAAACAAAAAAAGGTCAGCACTAAAAGCCAAGCCCGGAAAAAAAGAAACGAACCATTTTGAGCCACCAGGAAATGCGGGATCTGTTTGCAAGGCGATGAACTGAGGAGGCGCAAAGCGGCACAAAAGCGATGGAGACGCACGGATGTAAGGATCGGGATGACGTTTACATGCTAGCTTCTCCTCAGCCTTTTCTAGGATCGCAGCGAGCGCGCGTGGATCATGGACGTTTCTTTCGAAAAGTTGAGCAAGCGGGGTTAAGATTATTTTGGATGCATACCGATTGCGCTCAAACTCGGCGCGGACGGCGCAGGCGCGGGCACGCCAGAGGTCATAACGGACGACCCAATTACGCTCATTCTCGAGCATGCGTTTGTAGAGAGATTTGACGTAGCGTCGGTGGGCAGTTGTGAAAGGCGAGACTGACATGCTCAGTGTTGTGATGTAGACGTTGACCAGCGACGACAAGAAAGGTGATTGGTTGATGACGTAATTCCCGCTAGCCCGATCTCAATTCCGAGGCAATTGTTTCCCACACACATCCCTACTCCGTTCCGCGTCGGAAATCCATTTTTGTCTTGCGCTCATCGCCGTCGCTCATGGTACCCTCTGTCCTGTCTATATGACTGCAATCAAACTGCTTCGCATTCATCCTTTTTAATTTGCTAGTATGGTACATCCTACGTTTCTCTATACACCTGCGACCTCCCTTTCTCTACACAGTAGCAATCAACCTGCTTTATCATGGCTCATTCCGCTGTGCTAATGCACATTGCTCTCCTCCACTACCATGTATGACGTAGGTGCAATATGACGTCACTCGAAGCAATGGAAAACAAAACAAATTTCCACTTCCACGTTCCGATCGCATTTCCAATCTGACTCACACCCTCTTTTGTTCGTCTTCCTTTCTACTTTCTTTTCCACCTCCTTTTTGCTCTTCCTGTCCTGTCCCTTGCTACTGCCCGACAACTTCTGCCCTTCTGTGCACCTCGTTTTGCTTCAACGTCCCGACCCAATCGCTTCCCTGCTTTCCTCTCTTGTCAATTCTACCATATTGTCTGGCTTTCCCGCTGTCGTAAACTGATCTTCTTCTCAACTGTTCCTCTCCACGTCCCCTGTTTTCTTCCGGCACAACAACTCCTATTCAGCTTTACTTACTTGTGCACCATCCTCAATGTCCCCTGCTGTCCCCACCTTTTTTGGCTCTTGCCTACTCCACAGCTTGTTCTGTCATTCCATTGCTTGTAACATCCTCTTTTCCCTTGCTCTTCATTGTGTTTTACTCATCCAACCAATAGTCCTCTGTTACTTCCCATGTCATTTCCTTCTTTACCTTCTCTCCCCAATGTGGGATGCTCTCCATCTGTTGAATGTTCTCCTCCTTCCCAACTTTCCATGCACTATCATAAGTCCATATCCAAAGTCAAACCCATTCTTGCCATGTTCTATGATCCTTCCTGCCCATATTTTGCATTTACTGATGATGTTCATTGTCTGCATTTCACTATGAAATGTCACAGGATGTCCACTTTACTGTCCTCCACCAAAGAATGTCAACAGGCAATCATCTGGCACTTATTCCATGGTGTTTGCATTGACCACTTTTCAGTTCTTGGACTCATTATCAAATGCCTGTGCAGAACTTGCTCATGGTCTGCATAGCAGTAATGAATTAGCAACAGTGTTATACATTATTTTTGTGAAATGGACATTTTGGATTTGTTGAACAACAAAGCACAAACAGTCAACAATAGTGCTTTGCATTTTAGCATTTTGTCATGTTCTGTGAAGTGGTAGATGTGGAATGATGCTTTTACAAGAACAAGAGTGCCAGTGTGCAGTTTGTCATAGTTTTTGTGCTACAATGAACTGTGCACTGGTACTCTTGTCCTTGTGAAAGCATCATTCCACATCTACTACCACTTCATGGAATGTGACAAAATGCTGAAATGCAAAGTATTGTCATTCACTGTTCATGCTTTGTTGTTCAACAAACTCACCACCCACCTATATACTGTATAGGTGTATCAGATCCAAGGAAGAAGTGTGTGTGTTCTTGCCCAATGAAACCTGCCTGTCAAAGTCTGTGCAATCCCAACTCTACCTACCCCACACACATCATCCTCCATGCAAACAGAACATTCCAGTGATAACACCACCAGCATTGCATTTGACACATTCATGATGTCTGTCACTAAAAAAGCAAAAAGGTCATGAATGTCATCAACAATAGAAAAAACAAACATGTATTTCTTATATATGATTCAGGCCTGTTCTGCTGTCCTCTGTCTGATTATCTCACATTCTGCTGTTGTACTTATGCTTCTCTCCCATTGTCCTCCCCTATGTATCTTTTCCCAACTTGAATGTTCCACTCTCCTACCTTGCCTTCCTGCTCCTTTGCCTGTCTACTTACTGTGCTCCCACATTGCACTCCCATGTACTTGTATCTAACTCACTGTTGCTGATAGTACTGTCTGTCCTGTGCAAGTCATTCTCAAGGTGTCTGCAATCACATTCAAGTTTCACGTTGTCGTCACAACTAAACCGTGTCACGTAACGGGTGTTGCCGTTGTCACACGGCCTTACTTTGTTATCATAGCGGGGAGGGCGGTGCCGGGACAACCAAGTCATAGACAGTGAGGGAGAGTGTATAAGACTCTCTAAATGGACCCACACTCGAGATTGTCACAGTTCAATCAACGCCCTCCAAAGGCAGGTCCTGCCGCTATCAAATCAAGACATATGGATTTGTTGCCGCTCCAAAACTCTCCTTCATTAGATCGCTTTACAAAAAACTCTTCAAGCAAGAACCACAATGATTTATCTCGCCCAATCGCGACAAACTCAAGGATCAAGAAAAATGAACGTTTTCGTAAGGACATGTACCTCGCGTTCGTGAATAATGCTCTCCAACAAAAAAACCTTGTGCGCACCCCCTCTTCGTCTTTTTTGATTTCGTCTCAGTACGTGTGGTGTGCCTAGGGCAATAACGAATCATACGACATGCTCGTTGACCAGTTTAATATCAAGAAAATGTCATATGATGCCCCCTCGCCTATCCCACAACTTCGCTCGTGGCTCCAGGCCCTCATGCACGTCGTCTCGCGTCTTGATCGTACGCACATGGCGCTCATAGAAGCCATCTTGAGACTGCCATGGATGACCATGAACTCGAGCCTCGTCAAGACATATACCTCCTTTATCCAGATCCTTGTCAGTGCGAGACCAGAGTACCTCTCTCTCGTGCTCAGTCGTATTGCTCAGGGTTTCACATGTCGTGCGTCGCGTCCTCACAATAAAAACCAAAGCACCCATTGAGTTTACTGTTTTTTTTTTTCATGATGGCTTGGAATCTTCAGAATCCGGTCTCCAAGCTCTCGACGCTAGTCTTCCCGAGTCTTCCTCAGCGCCTCTCACCCGACGCATAGTCTACGGTCGCATCCATCATCTCTTGCGCCATCTCTTGACCCTCGTCCCGACCCTTCCGACCACCCTTCAGCCCCTTCTCGTGCAACACTTTCCTCATAAACGGCAATCCCAAGTCTCTCAGATTACCTACATCCGAAATATGCTCCGGATCACAAGCTATTGCCCAGAGATAGCAGACAGTTTGTTGTCGACTATCATTGATCGTGCGATTCAGATAGACGTGAGCTCATCTTGCAGCTCTTTACTGTGTCTATGAACGAGACCCTCACAAACATACATAACTCAGGTTGAGATACAAGTTGAGCTAGAAGAACTCGAAGAGTCGGGAGCGGCACAGGAACAGGAACAGGCTGACCTTTTTGACCTCGATCCCTTCGATACCGTTGTCGGCCAAGAGCAGTCGAACGATCCGGCAGAGGACGACGATGGGTTGGGGGAGGGTGCTGATGACTTTTCTGACTTGTCCTCTCAGGCGGACGGTCAAGATGACGACGATGCACTACCCGTACACGAACCGCTCGATCTCGGTCGCATAACAGAGATGGTCAACAAACTCGATGCCATCCTCAAGCTCCTCTTCGATCATTTTCACCGACCGCCTTCACCCTCTAGGCCCTCAACACCCGCAATAACCAGTGTTCCGCCATCCCCCGCGTCTAGCCCTATCTCGTCCCCGCGCTCTCGTTCATCTCCACCCGCTGAGACAGAGGACAACCGCACGCCGCAGCTCGCACAATTCCATACTCTCCTCGCCATTTTCACCCGCACTATACTCTGCACCTTTAAATCGCGCTATACTCAATTTCTCCTCTTCTGGTTCGCCTCGCGTGACGCCGCATTTGCAGATCTTTTCCTCGGCGAGCTCGTTGCCCATGCCCTGCTGGAGCCCGATCAGCCCGAGGTTGCCCGCGCCGCCGCGGCGAGCTACGTTGCGTCGTTCGTTTCGCGTGCCATCTTCATCGGTCGCGACGAAGCACGCGGTGCTGTCCGTGTACTGTGCCGCTTCCTCGAGCACGATATCAATGCGACTGAGACCGGTAACGGGGACGCTGCTCCTCCAGGCGTGTTTTACGCAGTTGCACAGGCGGTCTTTCTAATATTTTGTTTTCGTTGGAGGGATCTGGTAGAGGGTGATTGCAATGGTGAGGTGGAGGGCGAGGGTGAGCATGATACGTTGGCGGGGCCTCCGAAGAGGTTGTGGATGGCGGAGCTGAGCGTCATACAACGTGTCGTCGCTTGCCCGCTCCAGCCGCTCAAAGTGACTTCTCTACCCCCATTTCCTCTGCACGTACATTAACTGACTTGAACTGCCCCAACTAGTTTTGTTCCGAGAATGTGGCGCGCCAGTTCGCCCGCGTCGCGCACGCCACCGGCTTTATGTATGTCTTCCCATTGCTCACCGCAGCACCTCCCGCGCGGAGCGCCGAGCAGCAGCTTCCTGCGCTCCATGGTGGCAGCATCATCAACGCACTGAGCGAACTCACATCTTTCTTCCCGTTCGACCCGTACAAACTTCCGCGCTCCAGTTCGTACATCGAACCGATATACCGTGAATGGGCGGGCGTGGCAATAGACGGCGATGAAGATGAGGAGGATGAGGATGAGGATGAGGAAGACATAGGAGAACACATGGTCGGGCTACATGGTGTAGATTTGGAGGCAGACGGGCTTGGCGCATCTTTCGGCGGGATGAGCATCAGCCCTGTACCTGCACCTTTGCACTCCGCTGCTGTCCCTCTGGAGATTAATTCTGCTGTTGGTTGACCCTGCTCTATACTGCGTTTCGATGACCGGATATGTACGTTTCGTGTAGGGGCAGTACAGTATACAGTAGCGGTAAATGCACACAGACGGCACTCGGGTACAGTATTCCATTCAGTTAGTGCGGCTAAACGGCACAGTACAATACTGTATGGCCGTTGATCGTTATCGTTGATCACACGCACGGTAAATCCGGAGGCACGAGATCGACTAGGCTTCTCTGATGTTATACACGATGTTGTTCGTCATGACGCATGGGAGTGGGGCGTCTGTTCGCTGAGTATGAACGTTATATGAACACTCAGGTTGCAACAACAGCCACCGTCCAACACAGTTACACTTCAATTCAAAGGGCCATGAGCGGGTTTACGCTTAGTAAATGCTCGTTTCATCGTTCGGTTGCGCACGATCTTGACGTACCAGTGGACTCGGGATTCATTTCTTCATTTACGGCGTTTCCGCCGCCGTTCCGCCTCCCGTACTTGAAACGTTGAAATGTGAATGGGGACTCGGAGAGCCGGCACTTAGCCCAGAGACGGTCTTATAATTACCTCTGTCGGGACGTCCTCACGAACGCTTTATGTCCTCACGCCCTTTACGCACCTAACGCTTTCTCTTGCCTTTTCTCAACTGACGTCTGAAGATGATTCCACTTATGCCCACAATTGCTCTCGCCATCTTGTCTCTGACATGCTCTGCATTTGTAATTTTTCGTATCCTACTTTCTATTCTACCTTCCCGCTCCTTGGGCAGACGAGTTTACCCGGTATGTATTTTTTTCTTCTTAGGTCCGTAGCCTTCGATGCTCATCATGCTCGTCAAGTTGAAATTTGACCAGCCAGTTTCTCGTCCGTTACCTCCAGCAGACAAGAGTTATATTTGGTTGGCGCTCTGCGACATCTCCTCGCTGGCTGTGTTCGCCTGGGAGGCCTTCAGCCAGTGGTTCCATCCCTTTGGCTCTGACATGGCTTCCAGCGTTGGTTCCGCTTCTCGCCTCTGGCTGGCGCTTACGCTGCGCCAGACATGCTTTCTCACTATCTCCGCCCTCATTCTGGTCCATGTACGTCTTCGCAGGTCACTTTCATTTGGTTTTGCCCATTGGTTGCTCTGGGTACCCCTTGCCTCATTAGTTACTGTATCCACCATCACGGCAGGCCTCGTCGCCGATACATCTCGGGGTTTCATTGTTGGGTATATACTATACTCCTCCACAATTGCAGTCCTGAACACCATCATTTTTGGCTGTCTTGTGGGCACGCTCATCACCATTAAACGCAGCCTGGCAAGTTTCAACACAACCAAGGAGTTGCAGTCGCAGTCGAACAATGAAACCTTTGACAAGTCGCCAGCTCCCCTTGTCACCGAAGACATTGATGCCGTCCGGGAGGGTAGTTCGTGGATTACATCTCCAACGATCTCTCATCACCAATCTAATTCTCCTTTCTCTTACTCGACGACCCGTACGCAGAGTGTAGGTGCTTCAACGGAACAATCCACCCCTCCCAGGTTTCCTTTCTGGCTTCCTCATGGTACTCATTTATCTACTTCACCCCGCACCCCTTCACCTCGTCGGAGCGACAAAAACTTTGAGCCGTTCCGTTGCCGTGCACAGTCCCTTCGCGCGGCGGCCATGACTCTGGGTTCAGGGAACTCTTGGATCACATCTTCTCCCGGCACTCACCCCACTCTTTCTGCATGGTCGTACACCACCACCTCGCGCTCAAGCCCACCCCATCACCTCCAAGATGCAGTGGGCTCCGC
>QFDW01000579.1:0-14563 GCA_003315895.1 Lactifluus rugatus | reverse complement strand
ATGGAGCCTGATTACCAAAGTAAGGACACACGTCGAAATGTTGGGCTGGAGGGCCCAGATCTAGCCAGGAAGCGGCGGAAGGAAATCATGAGAAGCGCCGCTGTCAGGGACATTTTCGCTGACTCAATTCTGCAATTTGATTCCACACAATTTCACATCACCTCCCAATCAAGTTTGGATGCCTATTACACAATAGATCTCTGTCAAGAAACCTGTGATTGTGCCGACTTCCCGAGAGCGTGGTTCTGCAAACACATAGCCACTATCTATGTGCATTTTCCACACTTGTCACCAAAGCAGGTCTGCATCAGCGCACCCCTGGATCCCACCCAAGCCCCAGACCAGCTGCGACGCACTGCCAGACCTGAGGAAAGCTTACATACACTTACACAGGAGATTACCGCTTTATCTCAGCGCCTAATCTCGGAGCAGGCCGATCAATTGATGCCTTCTCCGACTGTCATGGAGGCTATTCACTCGGCTAAATATAGCCTTTCGGCGGCTATCGCTTCGACAGAAGGAATCAGCATGTTACCAAATAAGGATGTTATTGCACCCAATCAGAAGTCCTGGCCTGAGACAGCCAAGCAAATGGGTGTCAAACGGGCCCCAAAGCACAAGCGGCTTCCTGAGGAACATGGGCTGACCGAGTGGAGCATTGGTGTTGCTAAGGGCAAGCGGCAGCATATTCACACCGATCCCTATGTAGAAGGTGAGCAATCGGGTAAACACGCTAAACCTGATGCACTCTCTGTTGCAGCAAATGTGCGTGCTCGTGTGTGTGCTGCATCCTCCCCTGCTGAGCCTGCCCCTGCCCTTGCACTCACCCCCCCTTAGCATTCACTGCGAAATGCAATTTCCCCCCCTGATTCTCAAAGTGCCACATCTCCATTAATTTCATAAATTACTTAGGTTCCATTGTAATAGCTTATGTCAGAATAAATAACATGTATTTTTGCACACTCCCTAATCAATTACATAACTAGTCAAATTCGATTTGTATGGGTTATGGTTAGGTAAACCAGCTTGTGAAACTGTTTCTGAGTTTAAAAATGAAGATGTGTAATCATGTTCGCCACTTGAACGCCAAGTTGCTGGTATCATTCTAAATATGGTGCGTGACATGGGAGTTAACATAAGCCAACTATGTATGACCAGATTGGTGGCTCTCAACCAGTGGGATGCTGCTTTGTCTCCTCAAACCACTAAATGCCTGAATGGATATGAAGTTATGAATACTCACCTGGCTCCCAGTTGGATGCCCAGTGTCCTATTCCTTCTCCTTCTCTAGGACCTTCCACATGTGTCAGCAGAAAACCACTGGCAGTGGCAAGAAGGACTCACAGCAGGATGAGGCTGTGGTGCAGAGGCACTGTTCTGACATCAAAGTCTTGCATTCTGATCGTGGGGGGGAGTTCCTGAGTCAGGCCTTTGATAAGCACTTGGATGCAGCAGGGACAGCATGTAAATTGACACCTAAGGTGCAAGGCAGGTGGCATGTTTGCCTCCATGTGGTAGTCAAAGAAAAAACACATGTTGACACAGGCCAGAGTAAAATATGGAAAGACAGCCCCCAGAAAGCCCCCCTTATCATTGGAAGTTGAAAGGAGGTGAACAGTTGTAGGTGAGAAAGCGTTTTCAAATGCTTGACTTGCAGTCCAGTACTTTGAGAGAAGGGGAAGGGGTGTAACTTACTTGCAATTTACGATCAGAGGCAAACTTGTTGGAGAAGTACAAATAACTACAAATAGTTGCCAATTGCACATCTTATCAGTTCTGTGATGCATATATTTTTCTTCTTACATAATCTCAAGCAGGAACAGTAGCAGGCAGTGTGTGTGCTTTGGTGTATTCGATATAGACATGGAGATAAACTGTTGTCCCAGTCCAAAACTAAGCATGCTTTGTTTAGAAAGTGACAAGGCACGCATATATATATTATACTTATTCAGTCATGTCAAGTAGCTGGGGCTGTACCAGCTATGTGACTGAGTAGTGAGACATTCTCTGTAACTCGTTCTGGAGTTTCTGCTTTCAACAATTTAACCAGATAAGTTTCATTCAACTCTAATTAATTCATTTCAATTGGCCAATTTATCTGGAGACACTGGATTGATATTATTTGATGGGATTTGAATGCAATTGGTCAATATTCAATTAGCATAAATTAAGATCATATTACTTAAATCAATATTTATTGGATTCGACCAGAATCAATTTTCATAAATCATTATTCAAACAGTATCAGCCAAAATAAATTTACTTAAACTGGTTTTTCACTGGGGATTATTGCTTAGTGCTCCAATTGATTACGATCATGATCAGTCACCCTGCCCCAGTTGTAAACTCAGCAAGCAGCCACAACTTCCCTTCTCAGCCTCATCTAAGTGGTTGGACCAGTGGTTACAGGTCATTTACAGTGATCTAGCCAGGCCAATGCAGAGACACTCAATACAAGGCACTCTCTATATGGCTACCTTCATCGATGACTACTCTAGACATGGAGTAGTATACTTCCTAAAGCAGAAAGATCAGTGTGTGGCTGCATTCAAAAGGTTTCTCGCTTGGGCAGAGACTCAGACATCTGATAAGATGCTCGCACTGCACTCTGATCATGGGGGGGAGTACATGTCTGGAGAGCTGCAATCTTTATTGGCCAAAAAAGGAATAGAGCACAAATTTACAATGCCATACTCACTGCAACAGAATGGCTTAGCCAAGTGTTGGAATCAGACGATCTTAGATAAGGCGTGTGCTATGCTGCATGGTGCTGGATTATCTCTCAGTTTTTGGGAATTAGCAGTGGATGCTGCTGTTCATACCTATAACAAGACTCCCACACACATTCTGAAGTGGCGCACTCCACACAAGCTCTGGTATGATAGGCACATCCCAGATGTCTCTTACTTTCATGTCTTCGGCTGCAAAGCCTATGCGCATGTGCCCAAGGAAACTTGGCAAAAACTCAATCCTCGATCAATCAAGACTGTATTTGTTGGCTATAAACCGGGCTCCAAGGGTTACCAGTTATGGAATAGGAGTACCCACTCAGTCGTCCTGTCTCACGATGTGACATTTGATGAGTGCTCCTTCCCTGCATTGGCTGGTAGTGAGCCATCTGCCATGCCACCACAGGAACCCTTTACAATTGATGGGCCAGTAACAGTAGAGTACCAGCGTGAAGTTAGAGTCCCCACACCTCTGAACACACCCGTGCGTTCCATTACCAATGATACTAGTACAGTATACACTACACCCACTTTCCGACCACCACCTATCCTACCTGCACCACCTGCCGCACCATGCCCTTGAGCTCACCCTCTCCCTCTCCACAGACCTCCTAGCCATCCTCCTCATTCCTCACTTCCAGGTCCTTCTATAGGCCCTCCATTGCCTCGGAGACTGCGTGAGAAGCCATGACCTAATCCTAGATACACTACTTGGGATAACATTGAGCACAACCCCACTGGGCAATTATTGCATACAGCACTATTGGCGGCTGTGGAAGTCCAGGATCCACTTACTTATCGGGAAGTGATGGTGTTGGATCTAGCCGATGAATGGCAGGATCCGTGCCAATATGAGATGGACGCGTTAGCCAAAAATGGAACTTGGGTTCTTGTAGACTTACCGACAGGCCAGAAGGCTGTCAAGTCTAAGTAGGTGTTTAAGTGCAAAGCAGATGGATGCTTTCACACGTGCCTCATTGTGAAGGGATTCACACAGGTTCAGGGAATAGATTATGATGAAACCTTCTCTCCAGTAGCCCGGTTCAAGTCCTTGCGACTGCTACTAGCGTTGGCCATGCTAGAGGATTGGGAGATCCATCAGATAGATGTCAAGTTGGCATTCCTAAACAGACTACTGCAGTGGATGAGGAAATTTACATGGAGCAGCCCAAAGGTTTCATTGACCCTGCCAATTCAGGCCATGTCTGTCTGCTCAAAAAGGCTTTATATGGTCTCAAACAAGCCTCGCACGCATGGAATTTGCAATTTCATGGAGTTTTCATTGAGCTCAGCTTCACGCGCATGCACTCAGATGTGGGGGTGTATCATCGCCAAGATGATGGGGGTGTGATCATCATTATCCTCTATGTTGATGATATTATGTTTTTGGGGGATTTGTACAAGGAAATTGATCAGTTAAAGTCTACACTATCTAGTTGCTACGAGATGACAGATCTAGGCAAGATTGAGTTGTACCTCGGCGTTCAGATCACACGTGATTGGGTGAAGAAGCTTCTAGATATAGATCAGTCCCGTTATGTTTTGGAGATCATAGATCGCTTCGGAATGGTGGATGCCAATCCCACATGCACTCCCCTCCCCACAGATGCTGAGGCACATCTGGTCAAGCACAATGGACAGGCCACTTTCTTAGAAATAAATAACTACCAGAAGATCATTGGAAGCCTGCTCTATGTGCAGATTGGGAGCTGGCCAGATATCTCCTTTGCAGTATCACGCCTCGCATAGTATGCTTCAAACCCCTCTCTGCAACACATGTGCCTTGCCAAATATGTACTATCTTATCTAAAGGGTACAGAAGGCTACAAGCTACACTATGATGGTGGGCATGGTGAAGGATTACATGGGTTTTCGGACTCTAGCTTAGAGGATCAGGCTGATGACTTCACTCTACTTCAGGATATGTGTTTCTGCTAGCCGATGCCGCTATCTCTTGGGTATCATGCAAACAGAAGACAGTAGCACAGAGCACTACCAAGGAAGAGTATATGGCTCTAGCCGACACCACCAATCAGGCCACGTGGTACCGTGCCTTTCTAAGCGAGATCAGCTACGATGTTACAGATCCGATCCCCTTACATGGTGATAACAAAGGTGCTATTGATCTCGTGCTCAATCCTGTCACTGGGAGATGATTGAAGCATATCCTGATTAAGCATCATGCAATTCACGAGTATGTTGATAATGGGCTTATCAATCTTATTTGTACACCCACTCTTGATATGCTCGCAGATGGACTCACCAAGCCACATGCATGCATCCAGCTCCAAGACTTCATATCTGGGTTAGATCTCATCTAATCTGGGATTGTCTTAATCATGGGGGGATGTTGAGCCAAGCCAGGAACTGCTTATTGCAGTCGAGCTGGATCGATGGACTGCAAGTAGTGGATTGAGTGCATGTTGCCATAATCATGCATGCATATTAATTAATTGATTGATTACAGACAATTTTCTGATCTAAGTTATTTTTCTTATGATTAGATACCCTGGACACTTAGATAGTCAATCTATGATACTATAGTATATTCCTATGACTTATGAAACATATACAGACTCTCTATGGTATATAAGGACTCTTATTTCGTCTCTGGCACTTCAGTCTTTGACTTACAGACTGAAGTGAGTATTTATCTACATCTTATCTAGTATCTTACTAACATGTACTTAGCGTGCTTCCTTTTAGGTACTTATTGTTATCAATAGAGTCTTTGACTTACAGACTGAATGCGCTTCCTTTTAGTGCACATGATCTTATCACATCTCATCTTATTGCTGCAAGTTTATCAATACAAATATGCTGATTGAAGCGTATGTGATCGCTTTGTTGCTAAGATAAGATAACTGATAACTGACTTAATATACTTATATAGATATCATCATAACCTGAAGTCTTGTTGGTTGGATGGCAAGCAGAATCACTGGATCGATCACATTATGTTTACCCTAGTGAAGCTAATGGAGCCTGATTACCAAAGTAAGGACGCACATCAAAATGTCGGGCACATTTCCACCAACTCAATTCTGCAATTTGATTCCATACAATTTTACATCACCTCCCAATCAAGTTCAGGTCCCTATTACACAATAGATCTATGTCAAGAAACCTGTGATTGTGCCGACTTCCTGAGAGCGTGGTTCTGCAAACACATAGCTGCTATCTATGTGCATTTCCCACACTTGTCACCAAAGCTGTTACAACTCCACTGGGCCGGGTGCCAACAAGGTGATCTGGGGTTGACTCGACTGGGGTCTAGCAAGGTGGTCAAGTTGTCCTTCTAGTCCAGAGGTGTCCTCTGTAAGAGTTGAGGTGGTCTAGTTATCCTCAAGTCTTCTATCTTCATACTGTATGTCGTGCGTCCCCAATGCTAGAGCTGACTGTCCACGATCTCCTTGCGTTCCCAATGCTAGGGTGACTGTCCAAGGTCCTTCTAGGGGTTTCTGGTCCCTAGGCAATCTAGTCTGAACCACAGGGTCACTCAATGGTGACGACGTACAGCGGTTATCTGGAGTGTGCTTGGGCTGACCAAGTCACGGAAGATGGGGGTTAAGAGAGGAGAGGGGAAGGACTTGAGCTGAGTCGAGAGTCCGCCGCTGGATTAACACAGCTAAGCAGAAAGGGGTTTGGAGAAGATAGTGGATTCGAGTAAAACGGTAAAGACAAAGCTGGGGTACAAGCTACCAGCTTTTGTCCTACTTATACACTTCTGTCTGGATCAGGGCTTAAGGCTATTGGTCCCTAATTATAGTACAAGATAATGGAGAAGCAGGTGAGTGCTAAAGGCCACTCACCACTAAGTATAGTACATGCCAGGAGGCACAAGATAAGAAGAAGACAGGTGAGTGCTAAAGGCCACTTGCTGATAAGAACGTGCTCAGGCATGTTGGGCCAGCAGCCTGTGACAATTGGGCATTTCAGGGATCAGTCCGTGACAAAAGCAGGTCTGCATCAGTGCACCCCTGGATCCCACCCAGGCCCCAGACTGGCTGCGATGCACTGCCAGACCCAAGGAAAGCTTACATACACTCATACAGGAGATTACTACTTTATCTTAGCACCTAATCTTGGAGCAGGCCGATCAATTGACACCTTCTCCAACTGTCATGGAGGCTATTCACTCAGCTTAATATAGCCTTTCAGTAGCTATCACTTCAACAGAAGGAATTAGCACGTTATCAAATAAGGATGTTATTGCACCCAATCAGAAGTTCTGGCCTGAGACAGCCAAGCAAATGGGCGTCAAATGGGCCCCAAAGTGCAAGCAGCTTCCTGAGGAATGTGGGCTGACTGAGTGGAGCATTGGTGTTGCTAAGGGCAAGTGGTGGCATATTCACACTGATCCCTATGCAGGAGGTGAGCAATTGGATAAACATGCTAAACCTGATGCACTCTCTGTTGCAGCAAATGCATGTGCTTGTGTGTGTGCTGCATCCTCCCCTGCTAAGCCTGCCCTTGCACTTGCCCCCCCTTAGCATTCACTGCGAAATGTGATTTCTCCCCTCTGATTCTCAAAGTGCCACATCTCCATTAATTTCATAATTACTTAGGTTCCATTGTAATAGCTTATGTCAGAATAAATAACTTGTATTTTTGCACACTCCCTAATCAGTTACATAACTAGTCAAATTTAATTTGTATGGGTTATGGTTAGGTAAACCAGCTTGTGAAACTGTTTCTGAGTGTAAAAAACAAAGATGTATAATCATGTTTGCCACTCAAACACCAAGTTGCTGGTATCATTTTAAATATGGTGCGTGACATGGGAGTTAACATAAGCCAACTCCTGATGGAAGGTGGCCTTTTTTTGCACCATGTCACACTCCTTATTTGGGACACTCCAATGAGTTGGCATATGAGTTGTGAGATTGTATTACAAATACTATTTTTTTTTAAAGTCAGTCAAATAATATTTACAAGCCTTTTCAATAAAGTCATTCATTGTGAGAATAATTTCAAAAATTAAGTTATTTATGTAATCGGTTAGGTGCCAGGCTGTACAAAAGGACAAGTTATCTATTCAGAACTGTATAAGCTTCAGTCCATGCCTTCAGCATAGGTCAGTCACCAGTTTCTGGCTCTTGATCCTTGCCTCCAGCATGAACTGTAGCTTGTTTGGGGCATAGCCCCCAAACCCCTGCTTTATCACTATCAACTATTTCTTATATTAAAAAAACTACTATTTATCTTTTTTATTTATTTATTAGAAATGTAAAACCTTAGAAAACCATTTTTAAAAAATTAATAATATATAAAAATCTAAGTATTTATTTACTTTTTAACTTATAGCTATAACAATCTATTAAATTCTTGATTAAATTTAAAATTAAATCATATAAACCATTTAGTTCTTTAACATCAAAGTGATAATAGAATGCTATTTAGCAACTATGTAAAAAAGTAAATTTATAGGGTTAGCTTAAGAAAAAGGAAAATAAGAAAGTAGAACATTTTAGAGTTTTATCTTTAATCTTTAAATTATTTTCAAGTATAAAGGTATATAAAAATATAGTATTATATTAATATTTCTAATTAAACTGTTTATAATTATCTCTTCTCTAATTCAGTTAGATAAATTATGCTTAAGTTAAAATAAGGCAAAATAACTTTAATACTATAAATATTCAATATATTTATGTTTATATTATGTATAAAAAGGTAGAGAAGATAGCTTTTAACATTTAAAAAGTATATAAAATAATGTTAAGCATTTTTATTTTCTTAAATTTACTTAAATACTATATTATATTAATCTTCATTTGATCTTTACTCATTTTTTACCTCTAATATACTGCCTTTTATCCCATTCAAGTTTATTTAATTCTTAAAAGAGCTTTTTTGTTAACTTTTAAAAGCTAAGATAGCAATATTAAGATACTTTACTTTTTAGTTGTTACAAAAATGTTAAATTACTTAAATAAGCAAAGCTTTTTCTACTTAAATTATATAAATGCATTATATTAAGTGCTAAGCAAAATAATCTTTTTGTAGTTATCAGAAAAGCATTGAATTACTTAATTTTTTGCTTAATTTATCCTTTTTGCACATAATTTAAAAAGTAAAAAGTAAAATTTGCTTAAATAAGAAAGACCTTATTTCTACTTAAATGATGCTTAATTATACTTAATGCAATTTTATAAAGATTATTGTGAAAGAATCAGTAAATGTGGGGGTGAATTTACATCAATAAGAAGAGTTAAGTAGGTCTTTATCCATGGCCCAACCTTATTTTATTCAATACTAAAAATAATGCATTTTTGAAATTGACATTTTTCTAATGTAAATCATATATATATAAGCTTATTATATATAAAGTAATGACTTCTCCTACAGTATATCCTTATATATTAGGAGTAATTAATATTGAGAGCAATTAGACTTAAAAAGATAAAGGTAGTAAATTAGGCATTAAAAAAATAGGTAAAGATTAAATAAAATTTGATTTAATATAATATAATATTTAATTAAATTCTAAGAAAATAAAAATGGTACTTGGCACTCTTTTATACACTTTTTGAAAGCTATCTTTTCTAGCTCTCTATACATAATATAAATATAAAAACATATTGAATATTTATAGCTTTAAAGTCATTTTGCATTATTTTACCTGTATAAGTGTAATTTATCTAACTAAATTAGAAGTGAGATTTTAAGTAGTTTAGTTAGAAATATTGATATAATAAAGGTTAAAGATAAAACTCTAAAACATTTTATTTTCTTACTTTTCTTTTTCTTTAGCTACAGTAACTATAAATTTATTTTTTCAAATAGTTGTTAAATAGTATTTTGTTATCACTATTATAGTCTTAAAGGACTGTATGGTTTATATAATTTAATTTAATTTTTTAGTATCTAATTGCTTTAATAATTGTATCAAGCATTATACTGTATAGCTAGGATTGGGCTTTTAGGAGGCTTTGCATTTTTATAAGAAATTTAATAAATTAGCATAGCTATGAGGCTAAAAAGTAGATAGATACTTATATATTATTGATTTTTTTAAATAAGGCTTTCTAAGTTCTTATATATCTCTGAAAATAAAAATAAAAACCTAAATAATACATTTTCAATATAAGAAATAGTTGATAGTGATAAAGCAGGGGTTTGGGGGCCCAGCCCCCAACAAGCTACAGTTCATGCTGGAGGCAAGGGTCAGGAGCCAGGAACTGGCGACTGACCCATGCCAAAGGCATGGACTGAAGCTTGTTATACATTTAATGTAAGAAAATGTTATTATCTAAGCCAATTTCAATGCCCGCTCTGAATGACTAAGCGATGACTAATACATCGTCCCAATGTGGAATGTCCCACGGTGCGAATTTTCAGAGACTAGCGATAACTTGCTCTGTGCCCCTCATGTTCTCTGCCTTTAAGAAATCCATTGTAAGGCCAATTAATCAAACACCATAAAAATTTGATGCTGAAAGAAACATGTAGCCCCAGATATCCATTTTGTAAGTGCTGTACCTGTTCTTCAGAGGGATACACGACTCCAAGTGCTCATTGTACCTAGCCACAACCCTTCCTCGCCACCATCGACCAAGGCACTTGCTATGCTACGAGCCGCCCTGTCTTCACCTTTTCCTCCAGGCACCGCATCTTCCGCTCCTCTGAACTTCAACCTGGAGGTCATTGAAAACAGTCCGCCCACCGCAGACCAGATTCGCACAATTCTGGACTACCTCCCGCGCGTTCGCGACCTCGATGACCCACACCACGTCTCCGCGCTAGTATCCTCTCACCCTTCCTCTCCATCTTTACCGGATAGACCCCATTCTCCGGAAGGGTTGGTACGTCTCGCTCAGAAGAGTCCCCTGGCACTGAAATGGCCAATCGTTGTGGATTGGACCAGTGGTCGTGCTTCGGCTGGAGACTGTGATGGTGTCAAGGACATATTGGAGTGTCTGAGGAAGAGAAGGGATGGAGAAGTTAAGGAAGAGGAGGATTACACACCAAAGGGCTGGTTTTCTTGACCTTCTCTCTCGCCTGAATGGCGAGTTCTCCAAGTCTATCTCAGGTGCTCGCCCGTGCTGGTTTATTTGGACCATTCTGTGCGTGTTTTTGTTATAACTTCCGCCAAGCATCGTGTTCATAAGGGTGATTGGAAATCCGACTTGCTAAGGTCTCTTGGTGCAGAGACAGTTTCCCGAGAGTACCGGAATTACATGCTACACATCCAAATGTCAGTCTCGACGTCCTCCATGGAGCTATTCACTGATACCGCTGAGGGTGCATGAGGTGTATAAATGCTGAGTTTGGTAATGCCTTATTCCCCGATATTCCACACCGTGGAGCAACACAAATAGCGTTCTCGAATGACGAGATATACTACGACGTAAGCGAAAGCTGGAACCGTGATTATGTTCAAACTCGCGGGAGATCTGCGGTATGAATTCCTTCGCCTGGTTAGCTATAATGTTCTCAGCCAGCCGCACAGTTTGTCCCTTTGTATTATAGCACCTCTATCTTTTCTGTCTTTCGTCCCAGACACAAACTATCATTTTTATTTTCCTCCATCCTACAGAATGGTTGCTTCGGATCGCGTCCAACAAACCACCGAGAGTCTTCCACTCCACAACAAGTTCGTCCAGAGAGCGGAGGCACGAAATCTTCCTCGCATAGACCGTGGTGCCCACTCTATACGTGCTGCTTCTCAAAACCTTCCATCACCATATCCCCGTATTCCGAGACTGGTTCCCAGACATGAAAAAGGTCCCAGGTCGCCTCCGAGTCTCGACTCGCAGTTCCAGGTCAATGCCAGCCAGGTGCAGAAGGCGCTCTCTCTTATCGCTCCTGTGAGCATTTTCTCTCCTAAGACTTCTGACCGCTTAGTACTACACTCGTCAGAATGATAAGGAAGAGAAAGGCGATCTAGTCTCGCCCGCACAGAGCCACCCGGAATCTCGGGACGAAAGGTAAGCCTCTCAACTTGCCCGCCAATTAGCGTTTCTCTCATACCCGCCAAGCAGGAGACTGCGAGAAATGGGATCGTTGTCCGGTTCTGAGCAGTACGCGACGAGCGGGGGCATCCCGAACTCCTTGAAACACAAGAAATCGCGCAAGCGTGATCGCCAAGTTTCACCTCCCACGGACAGCGACGATGAGGATCCTTTCCACTTTGACAACATAATCTCTTCGTCCACCGTCAAGAAGGACGATAGCCCTAGTAGCAAACTTTTTTCCTCCCTTTTTCGTCGTGCATCTATCGTACCAGTTGATCCAAACGCAGCGCCCGCGCCACATAGATTCAGTCTTCTACGTGAGCGCGCATCCGAAGAAACAATCTTCGTGCAGGAAATTTGTGATGCGGACGGACGACGTTGGAGCTTGCGTGTTCCTGCGAGCGGACTTCCTGAAGATATGGTCCACATGCTTGAAGAACTCGAGAAGCTTGCCCTCGAACTAGGCCAGTCTCTACCGCGAATAGTTGTGACGTGCTCGGCCGAGTCTTTATCGTTGAAGAGGATGGAGCTTGAAGCTACCGTCAAGTCTTCGGAGCTGTTGCGTCCACCTCCAACCGTAAATGGGTCTTTAGATGAGGGTGACGCGCGCAGTGGTCACTTTGTAGCGAAGGAGAAGAGTCGCCTCGTGGAACCCGAGCAGGTCGGCGAAGAGCCAGTACGATCTTCAGTCGCAGTTTCCAGCCCATCCGAGCAGAGCTTGACGTGCATATACCTCCCCGAGGTAAGCCCTCTGTTTCTCTTGCATCCTCATCGACACCAAGATGTCATGTCAGTTCGCACCCGAGTTCCTATCTGGCAGCTCGACCTCTCCCGTTCTGCAACCAGCAGATGGCTTCCACAGCAAGCCAGCGCCCACGATCGAATGTCCCCGACAGCGCGCCTTCTTCTCAGCCCTCAAGGAACCTGCAAAGTCTTCCGCCCCTATCAGCAGCACAGGCATAGCCAAACGCCTAGCTGCCGCCGCCCGATCGACCGAACCCGCTCCGGATGCGAAACTAAAGTCCCGCATCCAGGCCAAAAAATCAGCATTGCCGATCCTGAAGCCCATCAATAACAACAGTAACAACAAGATGAAGCCGATCTCGAACGCTGAAGTTCAGGGCTGGACAACAAATCGCACTCGAATGCTTGTTTCGGAGGCCAAGTCGTCAGACACGAGAGCGTCGGGGCCGACTCCAGTGGGTGCGCACGCCCAGCGGCCGGTTCTCCCCGCTGCTGTCGCATCAGCAGGCTCGCACCCGAATCCGAGTGGCCCGGGGATGGCGGATGCACAGCGCACAGTCTCAGCGCCCGCCTCGACACCATCTCAGCCCACACGCAAGCTCAGGCATCTTTTTCGTCGTCCGCCGTTGCGTTCATCGTCGGACCCCCCCGTGTACTCCGTGCGACAGTTTACGGAAAGCGCTGTGAAGCGTCCTGCGAGCGAGGTTGTCCCGGCGCCGCGAGAGGTTGTGGTGGAACGTAGGATGCCGCGCCTCCCTTCCGCGCGCGATTTGTTGAGGAAGTTGACTTGAGGAAGAGACTCCACCCAGGGTTCGTTTATATACGAGTCAGTACAAAATCTAGTATCAGCTCTTTGTTACATGACGCAATAATTCCATGAGCCAGAACATGTCACGTAACTTGGAAATGGCTCAAGCTGCAGTACGTGGGGTAGAGTGGATATTGAGAAAGGCGGCCTAAAATGGAAAAAAAGGTCCTTTAGCCCACCGCGAGGGTCGAACTCGCAGCCTTAAGATCTCACGGGACACGTGAATGCCACAGCCGTAAAAGTCTTACGCTCTATCCGATTGAGCTAGGCGGGCATGCTTATACATAAAAAATGCACATAAGTGATCCGTTTATTCTATTAACTGCGAGAAAATGAGCTAGCATCTACATTCTACGAGAAATTACATGATATGAGTGGTGAGCATCATATACTTGCGACAGCATGCTTATGGTAGATGTTGGGGAAAATCGCGGTCGCCGCGGTTCGCCCACATGTGCCCGCTTAACCCTCGTGTGTTCTGATGCTCTTGCTGCCTCTGGATGCAGCAGACACTCGAGTCATGTTCAGCCACCAACTCCGGCACACACAGCTGAGCAAGCCCCAAATCATGCAACCTTGTCATCTTCAGTAGCATCCCAAGGCCGACACCAGCCTCGCCCCGCCCCGTCTGCACATTTGGCGGAGGCCTGGGCTCCACTTGGCTTAGTAGTTCCCAAGTCGCGTCGTCAAGGTCTTCGGCCTTACGGCCCCACGCGGCCTTGGCGGCTGCTGGTATACGGTATGCGGCGAGCATAAAGCATATGGGGGAGCAGAGTCCGCTGATGATTTGTTCTGATCGGAGGTGAGTGGGCGCATCGGGCGATGCATCTGTCAGTGTGTACAGGCGGAGACAGGCCGGACAGACGCGCCCAATGCGCCGGCTTTTGTTGTACCACAGGCACTTCAGATAGGGGGGAACAACGACAAAGAGAAATAGTCAGCATTCGGACGGACTGGGAGAAGACCCAAGCAGGGCTAAGGAAGCGGGCGTACGAGGGCAGTCTCCACTGGGAGGACGGTGCAGAGCATCTGTAGGATCTCGCATTGGGCGAATTCTGCGCAGAGTGGGTCGGCAGTCCAAGCTGGGTGCGCGAATGAAGAGTCGAGAAAGGCGCGCATGTTTCGTATGCGTGGGCCGTTGCCAGGGTCGTGGATAATGGGGTTGGAGAGGAGGATGAGCGTGGGGTCATCTTGCGGTCCGTAAGGCGTTCGGGGAAGAGGAGAGTTGTTGCGTTCTGAGCGCTGAGGGACTCTCTTGATGAACTTGCAGCGATAAGATGAAAGCGTGATAAGATCACGTGCGCTACCTAATTAGAAGCGCG
>QFDW01000576.1:0-11044 GCA_003315895.1 Lactifluus rugatus | reverse complement strand
GGAAGAAGAGGAAGTAGGAGGGTCTTCATGGTGAGGAATTGGGGGAAGGCTTTCCTTGAAGACCGAAGGTAGGGCTTTACTCGATTGAAGTAGTTCAGGTGCACTCATAAGTCCTTGGATGGTAGATTGAGCCCGCTTTGTATGAATGAATGTACGCAAGTCGAACGGGATAGCGCCCAAACTGTTAAATTGGTCGCGCTAAAACCCGTGCCGGTGAGCGGTCGCACCGCAAGTCACTGGCTCTGCTTAAGTCATGCAAACACACCCTTCGACCACTGGGCCTAGGACTCGTCCATCTCCACCTCCCGTCCCCATCCCTCTCACTTGGCTCGAGTCAAATTTCAATACTCGCTCTCGAACAGAACAACTCCTCCGTCCAGAGCTTGACGATGGTGTCATAACTCCCCACGATTTTGATGCTGCAGTCGACTTCTTCCCCGGCGCACAGCGCTACTTCTCTGTCCGTTAATCCTCCCAGCTTCCACGCTGGTGCCATTCGTGCACACCATTCTTATCGTCCCTTTTTCTCAGATTGCCGGTGGCATCATCAGTACCTTGTCCATCGTCCTCTGGGGCCAAATGTTGCGACGCCCGCCAATCCCCATCCATCGCATCGCATCCCTCGCCGCTTTTGCTTCTGCAGGTGGCGTCATCGGAGGTACAGTGGTACGCGCCAATGCGCATGCGGACTTTTTCCGCAATCTGGACAACCGTACCGCGTTCTTTCAGGCGCTAGACAACATCCAGACCAGGCTGGGCGAAAAGCCGCCAGACGCGCAGACCAGTTCTGCATACCCTGGCTTTGAAAATGAGAGCCAGGAACCCGCCGACACTGTCATTGACTCGAGAAGCTGGGAAGAGGAATCTCCCGCCAACAGAACCATCATGCGTCCCTCGGCTGATTTACCCCGTGCGTCTACTACACTTGTCACTCCTGTCTGTCTGCAAACATCGATCCTGCATGTTGTTTAGCCTCCGCACAGACCTCTCAACCGAAAAGTCGCTGGGAGGAAATTCGAGCAGAACATGCGCGCAATATAGCGACGCGATCTTCATGGGATGAATTGCGACAACAAAATGCCAGTCGACAAAAAGGTGGTGCAGGCGGCGATCAGCCTAATAAGTCCCAAGGTCCGGCCTCTGAGCGACTGGCTGAGCAGCAAAAATTCGATGCAATGCTAGAGGCCGAACGGCGGAAAGTAGCGGAAGGGCCACAGGGCAGCTCTTGGGGATCTTTAACTTGAGTCGAACCCGTGCTTCATCAGAAAAACGAATCATCATAACAGCCCCAGGTCATCGCTGATTTTTATTACAATCCAAAACAAAGCCATGATCTCAGCAGCTACAAGGGAAACATAGAAAGGAACAGCCGTAACACACTATAGTATTTACAGAGGGAGAAGAAGCCCGAGAAAAAAAGTCCAGATTATGAGAATGCGGTGTGACTGCACCGCCGGTTTCATAAGACAAAATAAGATCATAATAGTGTACGATAGCTAACGTGAGACCCATGCTAGTCCAGCAGTGGCTGGAGGTGTCGTGTTCGACTGTGCAGGAGAGCTGTGAGATGGTGAGACGGTTTCTTCAAATGATGGGCTCGGAGGAAGTGGGGCAACGGAGACATGACCTGCGTCTTCGTCACTTGCTGGTGCCTGCTTGGAGAAAACCCCAGCGTGGGAGAAGGGATAGAGGGGAATGCCGACCTCGAGGGGCTGCTGCTGAGTAGTCATACGCACGATTTCGGTCATGAGTCCCTGCAACAATTTCTCCTGCCGTGCTAGTGAGGTCAAAACATACGATTAGAATATGCGATTAGGGTCGAAAATGGCTGATAACGTACTTCCGATGGGCGAACGTTTGCCATAGTCCGTCATTGCGAATCTATAATACAAGCGAAAATTAGCCGCTGACAACCAGATCAAAGCTCCGATTCTTACCGAAGAACGTTGATCACCCCCCACACATCGTATTCTCGATCCGTGTCACCAATTTCAATGAAATACTTGCACAACTGAATTTGGACAACAGCTGCCAAGTACCAACAGATCTGAACAGTTGACTAAGCACTCGCCGATCCAGTCCAGGATCCAGGATCTTTCATACCGTGACAAATGGATGCAGCCGGGTGATGTCAAATGACGAAGCCGCGAGCGTGTAGTGTTGCGTAAGGATGGCACGAGATGCCTCGAGACAGCGCGAAGTGGAGACACCCCCAGAATGTGAGAAATCTATGTAAGGGTTGTGCAACGTAATTGTCGCACTTGAAGACAAGTGAGGGCATGGGTCGCGCGGCATTAAAGTCACGTACGCATGCGGAACAAGATGGACCATATAAAGATCCGTGTCAAGCCCACCACCACCGTACATACTTTCCAATTCGCTAAAGGCGTTCCTGAAGCGCGGAGGGAGACTGGCAATGAAATCCATGAATAGAAGTCGGTCCAGTTCTTCAAAGCCCGGTATGAGAAACGGGTTCTGGATTCTGGATGGTGGCGCCGAAGCTCGGAGATGAGTTCTAACGCCAAAGTCGGTAACTTTACCGAATAACATCATAGCCTTGATGAGCAGCAGGAATGAGTCCGTGTACTCTACTGGATGACTAGTGAAGACGTCTGTGGTGAACAGACTCTGTGGATTGTCTGGCATGTCTCGCTGCAAAGACGATCAGGCGAATGCTCGGTTCGATTCTGATACATTCACGCACGTTGTTCTCAAAGTCCTGACTACGAAGGGGAAGTTCCGTTCCGATATCACGTTCATCGATACCGTGGACCCATCCACCTACAGACACGATACGATCAAAAAGCACTGACATCCACCAAGTGCGGCGCCGGAGTTCCAATTCGAGTGAATCTTTGGGCGGTGCCAAGTACGCGCCAGGGGAGTTGCCGTTTTGTCTCGCAAACGTCCCAGGATAATTCAAACGAAGTGGTATCGCCGTCCGTGTTTGGAAACCTGCAAATACCCAGATCTCGACCCAACGACCCTCAGAATAGAAGTACCAAGAAAGTAAGACGCAAGCCTGCATGACAGCAAATATGTCCTCTCCACTGGCCATGGTTTTGTCAATGTACGAACGCGTTTTGCTAGCATGGAACTCTGCAAAACGGTCTCTTCGCGTCCCATCAGGGAGGGTGATTATGGTTTTTGAAACCCAGCGGGACGCCGAGGCACACTGCCACAAGAGATCAGTGGCTGAGAAGACGAAAAATTATGGATATATAAAAATGAAACTTACAATAGCGTGAAGAATAGCAGAGTGGGGGAAACCAGGATTCTTAGGAGGAAGCTTCATCGAGGCCAAGAAATCCGGCCTGTGGAAGATTCGAGAGCCACAAGGATCACACCTGAAAAAGACATCTATACTGCAAGAGTAGAAAGGTTAGAGTAGGTAGAGACAGAGTTAAGAATGGACGAACTAATGATTGAGAGAACAGGGATCGGGTAAATCGGGGTTCCACCCTGAGTAAATGAGACCGGACAAGGCGTCTGTACGACGACTAGACTGAGAAGGGAGCGCCTCCGGACTACTACTGGGAATGCTAGCTGTAGAAATGACATTCAGATCCAGGGTAGACTGAGACCATGGACTAGGTGTAGCGATTCCACATGGTTCAAATTCAGGGGATAATGTGATAGAACCAGAGGACGGGGAATGATTGTGGCGGTGACTGGAGGGAGGGCGCAGATGGTTAGGAGACTGGGATCGGGACAATGAAATGCTATTCCTCCGTGATTTCAGTTGCTTCGTGAGTGCGGCTTACAGAAATAGAAAAATAAGAATATTTGTACGGTTACAGAAGGAGAGTAACGCACCAACTTGATCTTCTAACTCCCTGATCTTTTCTATGGGATCAGCATCAGCTGCGAGGGGTAGACCTTCCACAGGGTCATACGAGCATTGAGGTTCGGTAGGGTGACTATAGAAGGATGGTGACGAAATTAACGCAAGAAACGACGGAGAAGGCTTACGCGTATCCGGGTGGAGGAGGTACACTGATTTGAGCATGCCATTGCCTAGCGAAAGGTCACATCGGGAACAGAGATTGGATAAGTGATCAGGACACACTTGACGCAGGTGGCACAATGGGGACGGGCGGCATCACATCTCTGAAAAATATGGGGTGTGAGGGTTGCGAGACCGAAAGAAATGAAAGAAAGCCCCATACCAGTTTCCTCTTGCGACAAGTGAGGCAGGCCTGTCGGAGAGCATCGGGGATGAATAAGCTAGACAATAAGAAGGAAATGTAGAGCGGAACCTGGTTTCTGCGTAGAGAATGGCGAGATGCGGAGCTGGCGCTCTGAGAATTCTTGGGCATTTGTGTTGAGAAGAGTGAAAGAGTGAGGCTAAGGCCAAGGCTATGAGAAATTGAAGGATCATACAAAAGACGAAAGGTAACAACTCGTGACGTTGCCAAGCACCACACGGTAACCGGGCCGGGAACGGGAGCATACCCTGGAACTAATCCTCTTAACCCTTCCCGGGAACCTGGCCAGGTTGCGAAGATCGCATATCTAAACCCCCAGACAGCGCATCCCAACCGTTCTCACCTACGCGACGATCCGAGAAATGCCTCGGAGACGTATACAAACATATCGATTGCCCCGTTCCTTATAATGTCCACGAGTAGTCACCGTCTTCGTTCGCAGTTCAGCTTCCCCCTCTCTCCAACACCCGCAATGTCTCATGATTCATCGTCCCTCGATTCCAGACTGCCCAGCTCGGATAGCCAGAGCACCCTTCCGCGTCATAAACTATTTCGGATGTTTTCTAGTGATTCCCTCCATTCTATCCTGAACAATTACAAGGCAAGCAATCAATGTAGGTACTTCTGGTATACTGAAGTGAAAGTGAACATCCAAATCGTTTCTCCCTGCCTTTCTTTATCTGTCTTTCTCGCTGGTGATCCTACGCCGTCCATGTCTTTTCCCCCCATGGCCTCGACTTGAAAGTTATAGACTGAACATGGTTTGTTCTCAACTCAGATCGACACCGTTTCCTTGGTCAAGGCCATCGACTTGTAAGGTGCATTCTGTCGACCTTTTTTTCTGCTGACTCACGATACGCTCTATAGCAATCATCAGGTCGCGGGGGAGCTGGGAACATTCGCTCAGCCTCTTTCACCAGCGGTTACTCGAATTACTTTGATGGCCCCCATAACTTTTCCAAGACGGGAGGCAGAGAACTCCCTTCCTCCCTCAGTCCAGGAAGGGCAAGTAATCCTGTCCATTCATCCCCACATCACCTAGATTGTACGTCCACGTAGGTCATGCCCACGGGTCGAGGGGGCGCAGGTAACATTCGTCCCCCGTTGCGAGATGCGCGCAATCTGGCAGCCAGCAAGTTGTCGTCTACATCGGAAGCTAGGCAAGTCGAATTGGAAAGGTCGTTGATTCGTATCAGTGATGCTGCCAACATGGGCAAACCAGTAAGTCCACAACCGATCTTATTTGTACCGCCAGATTCATGAAGTGAACCTGCGCTTCTCGTAGCGCTCATCAGGAATAGGTGGTGCCGGGAACATAACTTCTTCAGCTCCCCAGTCCCAGGGATGTGAGGTATCGATTATTACACACCTAAGCCACGATGGACATGTTGGACTGGCCCCCCAAAATGTCCACAAAAGAGCTATTCCTAGCGAGGAAAGGCTCCGGATTGCTCCGTGGGAGGCTCACTGATAAGGACAAAGACACCAATATGCACGATAATTTTCTTCGAGAAATTGACATTAGCTTCGGCGCAACTGGTGGTTAAGTATATTCGTGTCTTCTTTTGTATTTGTGGCCCTTCTCATATGTATTTGTTATACCTGTAATTGTGTTGTTACTTGCTTGTAGTCTACAAACATCCGACGACGTTGGTCGCAAGGAATGCACAACTGGCAGGCCAGCAGACAGGCATTGACTAATTTTGGCCCGACTATCAGGGCCCGCGATGGTACAAGATCTTTGAGGTGGCTTTGCATATGCTGGGAGTTTCTCTTTTTCTTAAAACAAGCATTTTATTCCGCAACATGTACTGAAGACAAAGACTCGGACGTGGACCCCGTAAACTACGAGGGTAGAGGAGGCGATGGGGGACAAGGAGGTAACGTAACGGGTATTCTCGACGATTCGTGACAGTAAGGTTGTAAGGTTATTCGAGTTGTACTTGGCGTGAATAGCACATGTCAATACTTGAGTGTCAGCGGCCTCACCTTCATTGATCTGGGCGCTACATTTTTCAAGTCGTTCCTTATCGTGAATTGCAAATTTGGATTTTTCATACTACTGTATTCAATTCTTTCATCTACCAATGAGTCCCTTGACAACATGGCAAAAATTGACGATAAATGTCTCTTCTCCATCTAGACCACATCCGACAGGTTGTTGGTGAATAATCCTTACAAGAATGATGCGAGTCATGCGTCTCAACATGCACATTAATCAGGAACTAATAGATTGTTGACGATCAGAGTCCCTCCAGACCGGTTCAAATGAGCTCACGAACAGAATGGTAGCCACGACCCTGCGTGAGTGAGGCATGTGTCTGAACTCGGTCAGATAGATGCCTGCAATGCTGAAAGTTAGGACATGATAACACCGTTAGGAATTACGCAACGCCACACCTTGCCATGTCCCGAGGTTCAGCCGACCGGCCGTAATCGGGATCGAGATGGATGCCCCGACGAGTGAAGTCTTGGTGTGCGAAACACTATTGAACGAGGCAAAAAGCCAAAACAAAAAGCGTCATTCTCAGTTCACCCCTCGAGAAGCAGGAGTTCCGCACGAATCGCTGCAGGTCGGTGGGGTCAAGCTGTGAGCATGACGACAGGGATGCAGACGGAGATGGCTCACTCGGGACCCTCGTCGGTATGCCGCCATTCGAGGCTTTCAGGAACAATATTATCCAAGGCCATGTCCATGTCTTGTCAGGGGGCAAGTCTCAGCTCAGCCGTGCCAAAATTCGACATGTCGGACACTTTCGTACCTCTACGGACATCTAGTAGTGCAGCGATCTAAGGTTATCAGTGGTACTGTAGGTGTGTCATCGACCCACCTCTATCGTAATTCTCATTGATTGTCAAGGCAGCAGATGTGTGCTGTCTAAAGTATCGTTTCAACCAGATGTGATTGCCAACCTTTTATAGAGACCAACATGAACAAGAACAACATTCCGATCTGCGAGACGCCCATGAGCGAACCGTTCGATCATAGAACGAGGATCGAACCTGGACACCGTTCAAACCAGGTTCAATGTGGGACAAGACTTCTTCGGTAACAAGATGACATCCTTTGCTCCTCTTTGAAAGTGTGAACGTCTTTTGCCAGGCCATGATTGGACAGACTTGTCAGTGAGACTGAGATGCGAACGGGTCCGAGAGTCGGGGCACCAGCCGCGCCACCACTTACCCGGAGGTAAAATTACTCAAAAGGGAACGACATTGTGTATACATGCTACTTAATCAATATCTAATAATCGTCACCATTGTATCGTCGCCTCTCGATCCCTCCCCGATTTCCTGGAACGTTTCTATTTCTGCAGTGATTGGCATAGTGACCTTTCTCACCGCACTAGACCCCTTCTTAGCATGTTGCTCAATGTGGTTAATCAGTACGACGTACCTTAAAACAAAGTACCTCATCAAGATTTCGGCGTGGACCTGCTTGTCCAAGTCCGTGGGTTGGCCCCGCCCCAGGTGCACCCCGATCAAAGTCAGCGTATCGTCCATAACCTGGGGGTGGGGGGCCAAGCTCCCGCTGTGAGGGCGGCTCAGGCGGTTCATATGCTTTTGGAGGAGGAAGAGAGGGTTTGGGGCTACAAATTGCACGCGTCCGAATGTGAGTATTCGAAAGTAGAGGGAAAAGGAACATCACTTACTGCCCCTTGGGGCAATCAGGACCTAATGGACAATACCCCGTGAGGTACAACTGACATGCGACACGCCGAACGTGTTTGCGCGGGCATGTGGGACCTACAAATCGGGACTTCAGCGACGGCCGCCGCACAAAGGGAAACAACAGACATACCAAACTTACAAAATCCGCGCTTATAGTCGGGACATTCGACCTTCCGCTCCTTTGGGTGGGCGTACAAACATTCGTCACCGGCGGAGCAGTAACCATACTTGGCGAACCACCAGCATTCCGGCATGCGTCTCAGGTTGTACTCGTGGAGAAACTCACAAGCATCCCCTTTCTTACAAAGGCCCCTGAGCCAGTGCTTACACACAGTGGCAAGTCGCTCCCTGTCTCGAGGATGTGTCGNTTGTTTTGGCGGCTGGAAATTCAATGCAGACGGGGCAGTATGGCGTAAAGGACAGTGAAGAGGGCCAAGTGGACATCCGGCAGGTGTCAAGTTCAGACGGCATATCTGATCATCTGCGAGAATAAGATGTTAACGAGGTAAGCATATAGAGGGACGAGCCATGCCTTTATCGAGCCTTATGTCAAGCTCATTCTTAACATAAACTTCCTCAGGAAAGTTATTTTGATGGAATTGAGGGTCAATGAGGTCTCTTAGTGCAGACGGTCCCACCAATGGATTGGCCATGTTCAAATTTGAGAAGTGTAGTTCAGCTCAAAGCCCGGGTCTGCGGAGTACCAGTGCTGGACCGACTCATATCGCCTAAGCTGAGTCAGCACAACCTTTCCGGTTCCGCGGTCTCGGCCAACTCGGAGTTGCAAGTCGTCCGCACCGCAACCTTGCACAGCTTATACATATACACTATATCATATCGTTCCTCGTGTAGAGGCCGGTCCCTTAAGACACATTTCAGACAAGTTTCTCCGGCAAGCCGCCATCATCGGCCTCGTTTAGACACCGAAGAATGGCAATATAATAGCAATCCAGGCAGGTTCGTGGTCAGATGGTCAAGAGGTATTGTTTCACGCACATCTCTTTCCATCGTTTTGAATACCGGTCATGTATCTCCACTATTTCCCGAGAGTTGGTCTATCACTTAATTGATGGGAACAAATCAACAATAACACACGACGGTATGATGGCAGTCAAGGGTCAGATGCCGCACACTATGACGACGGTCACCAAGCCCCTAGAAGATTTGCACGCCCGCCATTCTCGTTAACGCGCGCGATAGCACTGAGAACTCTGTCCATCCACGAGGATCGTCCGGTGATGCCATCGCTGCCCGAAAGCTGTGATGATGGTTGAGAGGTATCTGCTACTCGTTCGTAGTTGTCGATCACCTCAACGAAGTACACGCTATCAAACTGCTCGCGTGGGGCTGATAAACTTGACGGCCGTCTGTCTATGCGCACACCTGATAGGCGGAGTGCAACCAGCAGGTCGGTGACCGTCATGGCCGAGTTTGGCGGTGCCGTTGACGACACAGGACTTTGCAGCCCGAGGCGGATGAGGGCATTACATTCCCCACGCTCATCATGCCGCGTATTAGGCAACGGAGACGAAGGGTGGTTTGCGAGGATATAAAACCTAGTGGAGTTTTCTTTTGGCGGAGAAAGAAAAAAAAAACTCAATGGATGGGCGGCGGGAAACATCTCGAGATTTATTCCGAACTCACCATGCTCGTTCTGAATACCGTCGTACAATATCTCCAAGTCAGCGAACAGTTGTACGCAGATTTTAGAACAAATCGCCGCGCTGTTGGCGGCATCTGGCTGAGTCGAGACTGCTTCGGCAGCTGCAGCAGTCGAAGCTACACTAACAAGTTGTGCCGTGGGCAGATGCGCCGAGATAAATTTCTGACACTGTCCTAAGGCCTAGCTAGGGGTGATTGGCGTGATGTGTTTGCGATCAACCGTCTGACGGCATTGCCAGACTCGGAACAACGAACCTGTTCATGACTGAGTACCCTTTTGATCTCAGGCAGTGTCTTTCCGCGTCTGACAACAAGACAATGCTGGATCGACAGCGTTACCGCGCCTCGGATCCATTTGCTCTCTCCAACTACGGAGGATCGCAACAGATCGTACGTTTCCGTCACGGTCCCGAATATGCTGTTCTCCTGCGGCAACAGCGCCAGCGGCGTTGTGGGACCAACGCTATGGAAAACATCTGGTTCTAGCCGTCAGCCTCAGCTGGAGGAGATACTGACGATCGGCCCCGATCTTCACCGACCTGAAATAGTATCCCGGGTGTGGTAATGCACGGTCTCAGCGAATCTGTCGTACGCGGCCTGTAGGAGATGACTCAAAACGTTCGCCACCTGTGAATTAAGGAGCCAGGGCTCTGACCTGGTGTGAGTACGTGCCACGTGGTCCAAGGAAAGCGAGGATTGGGCGACTCGCACTGGTCTGCTCGTCGCTAGTTCGTGTCACGGTCGAGACAGACGTAGTTAGTTCAGTGGTCGAGTTGGAACACATTTAAGACCTGCTCTGCGTCTCACACTCGTTGGCGGACAGTCGCCACTAATTTAACGAAAGGCCTCGACATTGCTTACACACCATAAACACATCCGACAATAACACTCTACAGGGCCTTCAGAACATACTTCAACTAGCAGATCTGTCTAATAAAACATCCCACGGAGGTAATTACCAAAAGGAATTCGAGACACATACTCAGAAGATGATGTCGATGACATAACACACTTCCTTAGGGTTTGAGTCGAGAACGGCTCTGGCAATGACATTATAGAGGAAGGATCCCCTTATAGAGACACAACTATACGGAATATAGACATATAAGCAAAGAAGCTGCGCGACAATCACAATCGCGAGGGGCGCCAAATGGACGCCAAAACAGAACCAAATATCACTCCACGGTGCCGAACGAAGTCATGCCACATGTCCTGGTGGCCGAGTCATTGAGCATCACGAAGTACCGAGCTGAGTTCGGGAAGCTCAGCGTGCGGAAAGAAACGTCGAAACAAAGAAGAGACTAACATGCAAGGGGTACTCGCACCCCAAGTTTTGCCAGAGCAGAACTGGTGACGCAGAGATGAGCGATTAAGCCAGCTCCGAGGACTTTCACTCCACTTACACAATGTACTCCACCTGGGCACGTAAAGCCAAACTTTGCTCTTCTGAATTTGCGTCCCGTGCAGCTTGCCAAAACCGCACCAACACTCGGCCAGCCATG
>QFDW01000563.1:0-13925 GCA_003315895.1 Lactifluus rugatus | reverse complement strand
TCTCCACCGTCAGATACAGCGAGTACCTAGTATCTCTGCTTTTGATGACCAAGGAATGACGTAATGAACCCATCGTGGATTGTGCACGTGATGCTGGTGGGAATTGTAGGAAAGAGATAAGGCGTGAAACGGACCAGTTACACTGCTACTATTCAAGCTTCAAGGACTGGAACGTATTGACTCTGACCACATCGGTATTCCTACAAACCACTTTTCGGCTTTGGGCATTTTTAAGTTTTCCAGAACTTGAAAAAAGCTGAAAAGCGAATAAGCTAAGGCACTTACCAGCAGAATTCCCGGAATAACTGAGAACCGAACCTTGCACTCATCCTGACCATGTGTTGGTCGAGACCTCTTGGATCCAAATATACATATGGTATCTTGAGACGATGGAGATGAAGGATGCTACACACGGCATCAAATTCACTGCGTTGCACTTTGAAAATAGAGTCACACGCCAAGTCCCAACTTATGTAAGAAAAGCCAGTGCATACGGTGGCGTCACACTCGGGCTTTCGCGACAGCTGCGACAATGGTGCAGCCCCTCAGTGAGAAGGCCAAAGGCAAGCAGCGTGCAGATGTCATCCCAGAAGACGTACCCGACCGTAGTGATTCGACGCCACCGCGCGAGTTGATGGTGCGCTTCACCGAGGGATTCGAGGACTTGGTGCTCCGCGTTGCCGACCACGACTCGGTGCGTGACGTCAAAACCAAGGTACGCCCTCTCTGCTCGTCAGCGTCACACATTTATGCAATGCTGTCTTACTGTTTTGGTGGACTCAGATCCGAGCAGCGCGCCCTCAACTGCAGCGCCGACGTTTACGCCTCATACACGCTGGGCGGCTACTCACCGACGGGACACATATAGCATCATGGCTCGGCACATTCGAAGAACGCCAACGTCGCGCTGCAACGAAAGGAAGGGACGAACCCGACTCGCTCACATTGCTGAGCACACCCGGCCCTTCAGCTTCAGCGCTGGGATCCGTACCCTGGTTGCAGTGCTCCGTCGGAGCACCGCTCTCCGACGGAGAGGAAGATGGGGACGTCCGGCCCCAGGTGCGCAGACGTCATTCGCTTCCTTGGCATGCATATATGACCTTCTTCTGACCATCGAATCGACGAACCTCGTATCGTGCACTGCACCCTACCCAGGAGGCGCAGATCAAGCCTCTACGCGGCTTTGACCGCCTCGCTGCCGCTGGCTTCTCCGAAGACGATATCCTCAACTTTCGGAGACAATTCCACTCGCGCTCAGCTTCAGACTACATCTCCACCGCCGAGTTTCCAACTGAAGAGGAATGTGCGTCCGCTCCCATTCTTCCTTTGCCTAACCGGCACTTATCCAATCTCGGACAGACGAAGAGCATGCACGCGCACTCGAGGAGCAGTGGATCGACGCTCTCGGCGGCGGCGGCGGCGGTCCCGGCGGCGGTTCAGCCGACGGTGACCCTCGCGCACGAGCGGTGCTCAACGGCATCGTTATCGGCTTTTTCTTCCCACTCCTCCCGTTCTTTTTCTTCCGTGCGCCCAAGCCTGCTGCGTTCTGGGAGAGCGGTCACGCTCTCGAGACGCCAGAGAGCACCGTGTTTTCGTACGCATTCACATCCCTCCGCCCTGGCTCCGCTTTGAGCTGATACTTTGAACCCTACGCGAAATCAGACGGCGCATGCAGATGGGCCTAGTCGTGGGGTTCATTCTGAATGTCATGTTTGGGCTTTGGCGATACCTCTGGGGCACATTTTGAACACGGCAGCCCTCTCCACTCCAAGCTCGCATCCACTTGTTTTTGGCACTGTTTCACTGGCATACATATTGCTTTTCTTGATTACTAGACTGCGCCCGCCTAAGACATACCAGCTGTCTCATTCGTTTGAGTTGGACAAAAGGCAATCGTACATTGTATATGGGTTACTCTGGATAACATAATACGCATGCATGCATAACTCACAACAGATATTATGACAAACCTGGCACAGATCGGTCCTCTTCTTCGCCACTGAAGCACGTTACTACATACTCCAATAACTTAGTAACACGCAGGCATATTCTCCTTCCCTCCCAGCACACCCCGCGTTGAGCTCTCACCGCCCTTTCCTGGGTTCTGTACGCGCTTCGGGCTGCTGGTCGATAGCGCGCGCTCCGCCTCGAAGCTCTCATCGTCGACGAGAGCTATTCCTCCGCTGTCCCACTTCTCTTCTAGCAGGCTCGGCTCTGCACGCAGCCCACCGAGGTCCATGCGAAGGGGAGATTCAACGATTGGCGGCAAACGCGCGAGAGATGATTTGGACGTCCGTGTGGGCGGCGTCATGCTCAAACTCGACAGGGACGATGATGAGGAGAGCCCTGCGGTGAGCGCGTCGAACTTGGTTACGAACGCGGCGAGCGCACGACGTTCATCTTCCAGTTGTTGTCGTGCCTACACCAGTGCCCCCCATCAGTTTTGATGACGATTAAGAGTGGATGAAATGGATAGATGGTGCGTGTGCGGCGCGAACCTTTTTCTCCCTTTCGAGTGCTCGGGCGAGCTCCGTTGCCCACGCATCTGTTTCCTTGTGCTTCGCTTCCTCTGCCGCAAGTCGCGCAGCCCATTCACGTTCGACATCCTCGCGCACCGCGCGCAGCGGCGAGCCGAGATTGTCCTCGTAACCCTTGATGACCATCTCGAGCTCGCGAATGTTGCGCGCCTGCTCCGCCAGCAGATGATCCTTTTCACTTTCTGGTGCATCGGGTGGCAGCTCGGGGCGCGCAAGGAGCGCTGCTTCAAGTGCGAGGATTTGTGTCCCTTGAGATTCGATTTCGCGGCGCGCGGAGAGGAGCTCCTGTTGGAGCTGGACGATTGTGCCCGTGAGCTTTAGAGGTACTGATGATATGAAGTGGGTGGGAAATACGTACTTGGTACGGCGTCATGTCAAAGTCAACTTTGGAGGGACTCGCTGGGCGCGACTCGTCTCCGCGGTTCTCGTCAACCGTCTGGCTCGTGAGGATGAGGTTCGTAAGTTGTTTGATGCGAGCGTTGAGATCCTTCATCGCCTTGCTCTCATCCAGTTGCTACAAGTCCCGTCAAGTTTGTGCGCCGAAACGGTGACACAAAGAGAATTACCTCGCGTGCGGAGAGGCGACGACCCGTCTCGGGGGCCTCCGCTTCTTTCTCCTTCTCAGCAAGACGCTTCTTGAGCTCATCTATCTCTTGCCGGTACCGCTCAAGTAGTGCATCGGTGTCGACGACTTCTTTCTTCTTCGCATTCAGCTGTACCTTTTTGATGCGCTGCGCGAATAGCAGCGTGCTTGTTGATTCAGCAACAGCACTGATATCTGGGTTGAGCGTGCAGATAACTGAGATACGTGCGTCACCAGAAAGCGAAGGTTGTAACATGCGCGTGAGCTTGGAATTACGGAAAGGGACGTGGTCACTTCGTCCTGTGTCAGTAGACCATCAAGTCAGGAGGGTACGTTCGCATACTTCTTTCCCTTAGACGCGTTTTCGGCAAGCGTTGCGATCACGCTCCCAAGAGTGAGCAAGCTGAATAATGTGGCGATCAGCGATCGCGAACGACGAGTCGACGTTATGTGCACCTCGTATTGATGTATTTCCCTTCTCGCGTACGCTCCTTGTCTGAAGTCGCCTTTTCCGACCCTGCCAAGTCGATCAGGCTGAGTACGCTCGTCTGCACGCTCCTCCCTCCAATTGACTGCAACCTCGGCCCACCAGGTGTTGGCGGACGCGATGGTACGCCCGGAGTCTGCCGCCCGCCACTCGTGTCACCGCGTTCCCGACTTTCAATTACCACTCGAAACACACTATGACTCCGACTGCTCCGGTCGTTCCAATCCGTACTTGCTGTACGTCGGGCGGACCATCCCCGTGCAATTACTGCACGCACACCCGCAAGGCTCGTCACGACCTCTTCCCGAAGTGGTGCTAGCCACACGTTCGCACCGCTTCCTTGGAGTTGGACGGCGGGAGCAGAAGGGGGAGCGAGCAAGTCATGGATCGTTTCGTTGTATATCTCGAGATAGGAACAGCGCAATAGGTATTCGCGCGCAGGTGTACGCCGGATGAAAGCAAAGACGTCCTTCATAGCACGCGGTATGATTCCGGGCTGGTCGTCGTCACCAGACTGCAGGTGCGTAATAAATGAATCACATTATAACAATATGATAGCAGCGATCACAGACCAGAGTAAACGTCTTGCCACTAGCTGTTTGGCCGTATGCAAATATAACGGCATTGTAGCCATCCATAGCCGCGCATACGTGGTTCCGCGCGATAGCATTATACACCGACTTGTTATCAGAGCCCGTTAGAATTTCATCAAAATGGAAAACAGGAGGTGCTGTGGCTGCGTTGCGATGATGTTGGGGAAAGAGCTTGATTGACTTGGCATTCGATTGTGTGTCCCATGCAGAAGGAGCCCCCGAAGGGCGGACACGGACAGAGACGAGGACTTTGTCGTCGCTCCTGGCGTTCACACCTGCGAGGAGGAAGTTCTCGTCGACTTCACCAGAGATATCGGCTGGTTCAACAGTTTCCCAGTCTACCAGAACCTCCTCTGGATCGACTCTGCTAACATCCATCTCGCTGCGGTCATCCAGGTGTGGGTCATCCTCTCCCTGTCGTGGCGTGCCAGGAGTCTTGGGTCTCGGCGGATCACGCTTCGTTGGAGTTCCCGAAGCGGGGGGAACGGCCGGGGGTTTTGTTTTGACGGTTGTCCGTGTACGTGCTTCTAAAGTAATCGCCGCCTTGAGTTTCTTGGCTGAAGACAGTGCGCTCAATGGCCCGGGTGTTGAGGAACGTGAAGATTCCGATGAACTCGAAGTGGAAAGCATGCGTTTTGGAGTGAATAGCGAGGTCGGCCGTAAAAGACGTTTTGGTGCTTGTGCTTGAGCCGCATTTGAGGATGTCTCGACCATGGTGGTGGGCTTGTCAGTCCATTATTCGGCCTGGTCCCGTTCGCGGTCTTCAACCGTGGGAATTTCTACGGACGCGACTTGATCACATGATCGCTTTTGGATCTGCAAAACGTCTTGTTTCCGACTGGCACTGGCACATAACTGCTTTCGATTGTTCCGAAATCAGTCTGACTTGTCAGACTTCCCGTTGTAACTCATACCAGAAAAACACGCTTGGCAGACCAGGTTCAAGTTCCCCATCATCGCAAACAAATGAATATTTCCGGGGCAGAAACAAGTTACTCCACGATCTTCAGAACAGTCCCTGTCGTGCTTTATACACATCATCTCGGAAGGTTGTCCACCACCAGCCTGAACTTCTGCTCCAACCGGCTTTTGGCGCTCTCAGTACGAAACCTACAGATCGAGAGTCGCGGTTGTACCCGCCCTTGTGGCAACGAGGTGCTCCCGGCCAACCCATCCTGTTGCAGTCTTTCCGGACATCTCTGCACGGCGGTCGAACGTGTGTCTTGCGAAGAAGCACAGGTCCGCAAACTCGATCATGGGGATGCGACCATCGCCAATGGACGAGTTGAGTCCGAATGTGCTGTCCTCGCGTTGCACGGGACCCATTAGAGCCTGCGTGGTCCCTATCAGTATGTTCTCATTCGCGCGGATGTGTGGTACACTCACTATTTATGACGGCCCCAATGTTATGACTGACTGTTTTCCGCACCGTAAACAGTAAGCATTGTGTGATCGTCGGTGGAAGGGGACGGATTCCTCATATTGACCTTCAGATTATGTCAGGGCTGCTCCAGCCCTGTACCTTTGCGATGTTGTCTCGCAAACTCGAAGGTGAATGCCACACAGATCTCTCGCTGCTCACCGATGGTAAACCCGTCGATACCAATTCATGCCCCATAGACACTACCGAGAAGAGCAGCAATGGACGGGAGATTGCTTGTATACGTAGTCCAACGCGCATTGAACAATATCTGATACGCACGCTGATGCTAGTTGGCTTTTTCTTGACTTCTCGTTCGGTCGGGCTCTGCGAGTGTTTGATTTTGGTCATTTTTCGTTGTTACTGTTTATTGCGTATGCTACCGTCTGCCAGGACCATCTAATACCTGCTCGTTCCCACCTTGAGGAAGGACGTAAGTATTCTATTTAATAGGCGGGCTGCAGGGTACGTGGGTGCTGGTCTCGGGGAGGGGCTGAAAGGGTTGACCTGAGCACTTGATGGAACTCATACCGGTTCCTACTCTTACCGGAATGCGCCACCATTGTAAAGGAGTGGAGTCTGCTCATTCACACGCACGTTCAGAAGCTACTGCACTTGGCCAAAGGCTACGGTATTTGGCAGGGTTTTTCTTGACTTCTCTTCTCTTCGCATCCGAGTCGGTAGCCCAGGATGCATCCGGAAAATGAACCTCATGTCACCGTCGTGGCCAGCATCATCACCACCGCCACCGCGGACAGAAGGTTAATCCGGTAAAGTTCTGGTTGCCTTTCTCAGAGATTATACATTGTTCCGTGATCGTCTTGCTGATACAGACTGCACATGAAGCGGCACAGTACGGGCAGATACCCTTAATCATCCATAGATTTCACTTTGTACATCCATAGTGGACCTGTAATGACCAACTTTCAGGGTAGAACAAAACTGGCCATAAAGCTGGCATCGCACCAACTGGATCACGTGGATCGTGGAAGACAGTCGTCCAGCTTCCAAGAACCCCATACGGTGATCGCACCCCACCGACCTGAACGGCGTCACAGCTTTGGGAAAGTGGATGCGGATCATCAAAGTAAGCACTCCCCCAAGCATGGAAAAATAAGAAGGAATACACCTCCAAATGGCTTGTCCATTATCTCCGCATATCTAAAAGGCTCATGAGTAAACTAAAGCGACCAGTAGCAGTACAAAATAATACGGAAACGCACCCATTTCCAACGCAGATGCTCATCCGGCGTCATCTCAACACGCCCCACCATCGTCTGCCCGTCGCACACATCGCCTTTGAACATAAGACGTGATCTGGTGACATGTTCAGGATCGTGCTCAGTTCCTGTAACGCGGAGGTGCACTGGGAGCACCCGGAACACGTCGCGGAACCCTGGGTCTCGGAATGCTGTCGTGTTAAGCGGCCCCAGGTCGCCACCCGGCTGAGTCGGCCATGTCAGCAAGTGTAAGGGGCTTGGGGATTCGTGGTGGCACCCACAGGATAGTTATTCAATTCTGCGCGGGTCAGGTGTGCTTTGCAGAATGCTGAGATGGAGAGAGAGCTTACGTAAAAGCTCACGGTGGTCGATGAAGGAAAACGTGCAATGCCATAAGCCTTCGATGCCCATCCAGTCACGTTCCTTGGCGAAGTCTAACCCATGCGGGATTATGCTCTGACAATACGGCATGCTAATGGGGATAAGTGGGAACTCGAATGGCACATCCTCCCGCAGGTCGACAAGGTGCACGGCGATCGTGCGGTGGATCGCGTAAACGTGCACCCAGTTGATGTGTCCACTGCCGTCAGACAGGTACGGCCCAAAGCTGCTGTCATGGCGGTAATTGCGCATGTCGTACACAAACGCTCGCGCGGAGGCCTTGTTCGCGCTTGTTGCATCGTTTGGCGTAAGCCCGAGGTGTACGAGAAGGTACGCACGGAGTTGTAACTCTGTTGTAGTCGAGGCGGGGAGCCCATCGGTCAGGAAGACCCCATCACGGAGCATCGTGACAAGCCAGACAAGGTTCTCTGAACGCGTCTTCTCGCAGAATGAAGATGCTGGAGTGGCGCCACGTAGCATCTTGGTCAGAGTGCGCAAAATGTTCTCGCGCTCGCCAGGCCGGCATTTAGAGTGATCCGCCAGGACAGTCCGCGCGCGAATGATGGCCTGTAATGAGCCTCTCCAGTCGATGCTCTCAGGTGGGATGGGATCGAGACAAGAGTTAAAGGAACAACGCGGGTCATCGAATGGTTGCGCTAGATAGAGCGCACGCCATAGATGATTGTCTCCAGGACAATACACGAGGTTGTAATACTTCTTGCATGTCTGGGAGAAGGATGCTATGTCGAGTGGGTCTAGAGAGAGGAGGACTTCATCCAGAATCTCTGGCGGTAGGAGAGCCAGGCAGTTCACCATAATGGCGGGGAACAAAAAGGGGCGATGGAAACCTATCCTATATTCTATATTCTACCTCATATGCGCCGTACAGTGTTTCACAGATAGCGGATGAATCTTGAACGGAAGCTGTGATCAGGCTGCAGCTAAACGGCCGCGGCGGCAGGTCCGTAACGAGCCCGGCAAAGTCATGGGAATCAGCAATTTTTTAAACATTACCCAAATAATAATAATTTCATTTTCACATTCAAGTGGTTACAGTAAAGGGAATTCACAACGTGACCTCTTGTCACAAGCCTGAGGCTGAGGGATTATTTGAGATCCTCAGTATTCAGGTGAGCCTGAAAAAGCTAGGAGATCTTCTGGTGCTATCGCTATTACAATAGTACTGTCCGCCATAGCTTCTATGATGGTTTGTAACAAAGCGTCGACTCAGCCGACATACCTGCCAAACAAGATACATAAGTGCTACATGGTTCTCTACCCCTCTACAAGCTTCGACGCTTCATTTGGTCTGTGAACGACGGGCGCGGGACGCAATTTGAAGATGACTATCTCACACCGGATCCTGCACTGGCAGACTTGGTATATTCGAGTGCGTTTTCAATTCTATTGCTCGACCTTCGATTAATCTGACTTCTAAAATATATCGGATGAGATTAGAGCCGATCCATCATAGCCAGTGTTCGCTGATGATGACCTCGAGAATTCTCTCACTGCTCGTTTGATTTTCATGAACAGCATCGAATTTGAAGATGTCCTATGTTTGCGCCGGGTTCTCCCCGCCGCTGTACGTCCGAGCCATGCTTTCCTCGAACTCCAAGTTCCTTCTGGATCCCATCATGTTGTTGAGGATTTTTGGAAACACATGCTTAGGTGACTGAAAAGATACAATCCGTGCTCGCTGAGCCCTAGTCGATATTTCCGGCTTGGGAAGTTCGCCAATTACTTGAACTTGAAGTATCCCGACCTTCGAGCCTTAGGTGCACGACGACTGCACGGTTTTTCCAGAATGTTATAGACTCTTTGACTGGCACTCAATGAATAGCCATGACTTGGAGGTGTGTTTACTCTCGCTCCCCAAGCTGGAAAGTCAAGTGTTCGGTATTTCAGCTCTCAGCATCAGAATAGCGGAGAGAAGGGGTCAGATTGCAACATGAGGGCCACATCGATAAGATTTTCAGGCCCGCACCTTGGCTCGGAATCCCGATAACGGGCCAAGTAGGTCTTCCAAGTTGTTGCATCACGACTCGGAATTCTTGTCGTCGCGATCGTATATTCTCTGCGCTACTGTATGACGTTGTCTCTATATTGATGAGTTTTCTTATTCCATCTTGAGTTCTGGGACTTTTCAAGAGAAGTACATTGTTACTTAATCATGGTCGATAGCTAGGATGTTCGTGAAAGTGATAGGTACGAGAGCTAGAGTAGGTATGGTACTGATGGGAATGGGCAGACTATGTCAAGTTTTGGCTATCACAGCCGCTCCTTGTAGCAGTCCCTTGTTCAGTCCCACATAAAAAACCCCTTCCAGGCGCACAGGTTGGCCCGCTGCCTTTCGTTCATTGATAAATGGGGTAAATTCATCATCGACACGTCCTTCACCAGATAATCGAAGCTCCTTCAAGTTTGGCAAGAGTTCCAGAGGCAGTTCTCCATCTTCCAAACATAGAGAACGAACGAGATTCCCGAAAAGTTCACGTTGCACACGCAGTGTCTTCAAACTACTGAATGGTCTGAGAAGTTCACGCCACTGTGTTGGGTCGACCTCGTTGTGCTACTCCGACGTTGAGTTTTGCTCCGTATGACTAAGTGTGAGTTTCTCCACGACAGAAAACGCTGGCGAAAGTGTCTGGATGATCTGCGCTGCGGATGCTACCTGCCAATCAAAATGCCCGCACATGGCTCGCAGCTCCAAGGGTCGTCTCCACTGATCCCTATTTGGGTCCGCCAATAAATAAACGGAATCCCTATCAAAAGCGAGCTCGACAGCGTTAAATGAGAGGTTTTCCGATGTCTGCATGAACTGCAAGACTCGTGGAAACATAAAGGTGAGCAGATAAAAAAAATGGACAACGATGGTGCTAGGACAGGGGCGGTGATCTGAGCAAGAAGAGCTTCCAGGTAAGCGCTGGCGCCTAGGAATGAAAACACACGAAGGTTAGGAAGCGTGACGTGCGCCATGGCTTGTGTATTCGATGGCTGTCTGACATCATCGCAGCTAGGAATAGGGAAGCGAAATCCAATCCCCAGCGTCTCTAGCTGGGGCATGAGTGAAAGCCGTGTGAGTATATAGCTCGGGGGGAAGTATGCAGATTGCGGGATACCTCCAAGCCAGAGATAGACAAGGCCCGTGGTAGTTGTGAATATGTGAGACCCTGTTGGAAGTGCAGCAGGCCACAAGTGGAGGTGGCGTAGATTGGGGGCTTGGAATGTTCGGGGAAGTATCAACGATATGGACCTTGTATCTTTGGTCAGAGACCCGATGTAAAGGCGTTCCAGAATTGGGGTATTGCTCGCCCATGGCTGGGATGAGTTTCTGCAAGTTCAAAACTGGCATCTCCAGAGCAATACGCCGCACGCGATCACTGTTCCTGAGAGCGAGCAGTCCGCCCTCCTCATCTTCTGCTTTCATTTCGCGATCCTGGTCTGCATAAAAGATGGTGAGTGGCAGAGGCGGAGAATGCGCCAACATGTCTGCTACGGGAACGGCGTGTGTGCAGAGACAGCGAAGATGCAGATCAAGTCGAGACGTTGACTCAAGTATGATGCGCCGCCAGCGTTGGGAAACATGCACCAGCTTGTACCACCAACGTTGGCGGTCCCAATAACGAACGACTAGGATATCGCCACCGTCTTCTTCGTCTCTAATGTGGAGCTGGTAGAAATAAAATATGTTGAGAAGGACATCGTCGTTGAGGGTATGAACAGGCGGGTCTTGGTTGTTGTTAGTGGGCTCTTTTGATTCGTGAGTTGGCGGACGGTACAGCCCGAGGGACAGGGAGCTTTGGGACTTGTGACTTGGCCCCTGCGAGCGGTGATAGACAAGTAATCGGACATGTCAAGCAGGAAGGGGAGTGAGTAACAAACGAGGCCGTTAAGTGCATGTCTCCGTCAGCATATCTCGTATTTGGATCCGAACATCCGACAGCACCATTTCCTTAGCGCCTTTTTTGATGCAATTTTCGGCTTTCGGCATTGCTCCTCAAGGCCTCAAGCACGTAAGATAAGACATCTTCAATCACGGTCTTGCTAATCTAGATGACAAGTGCACTCTTTATGGCTCGGACGTGATGGTCCCCCATGACCTTCATTTATCGCTGTCTCAACTCAGAGGTGTAGGCGTTCATCACCAGCGAGTGTGTTGACACATGGTAATCGGAGTTGTTGTGGTACTGAGGTCTCGGATCCAATTATTGTCCGCAGTTGGGTGCTACATCACTATCTCAGGAGCCACAAACCTACGTCAACACTCGTTTTCAGGTCTACTATCACATGGGACTCTGCTCATCCCGCCAAAGACTTGAAGAGCACCAGCCCTCGCCTCCCCAGCCGCATGAGGGACGTCCACACTCTCAGGATACCGCCCCCCCTGCCTGGGAGCCTGCTCCCGAGGAGTCTCATACGTTTGGATTGCTCAATGAAGCATCTGAAGACGACTGGGAGAGCGCCGAGAAGTTTTGTAGAACTCACCCCCCCGCTCCGCCGAGAATGCTCGCCTCCGATGAGATAGATCGCATCCGACACCATGGTTGTGCTGCCTGGGGTCTCGAACAGCCCACCACCTCCCGCTTTGTCGGGCATATAGATAGGAGTACTCAGGGCAAGTCGAGGACTGGTATCGGCACTACGTGGAAAGTATGCACACAGAAACGTTGCAGGGACACGTGTCTCTTGAGCAACTTGCCAATCATGGCAGGACTTTATGATGTGCGTGGCAAGCTTGGCATCTACTACGAGGTACGAGTGAACTGTATGGAGGGTGTCGTGTCTATTGGTACGTCCCCCGCGTAACCCCTCGCCGCATGGGTCAACGATCGCTCAAAAAATGTCCTGATATAGGTACGGCTTGCAAGCCGTATCCATCTTGGCGCATGCCTGGCTGGAACCGCCTCAGCGCTGGTCTACACCTCGATGACATGCGCAAGTTCTTCGAGGACCCTCATGGTGGTCGCGATTACACCCCCCAGCTATCTCGAATATCTTCCGGAGACATCATCGGCTGTGGGTACCAGTTCGCCACCGGCGCGCTGTTCTTCACTCACAATGGTCATCGCCTCCCGAATGCATTTACGGGAATTTACATGCCGCGCGTGAACCACGACGTGTATGCTGCTATTGGCCTAGATGGAGCAAATGAAATAGACGTGAACTTTGGTTCATCCAATTTTCGCTGGTACGAGGGGAATGATGTGGCATGGCGAGTAGATGGCCATGTTGGCTACATAGTCGAAAGTGGCCCCGGTCAGGACGAAAAGCTACCATCGTATTCGGAGGCAACTTCACGGTTCCACTGATAATAGAATGTCGTGCATACATCGTCGGTTTCGCTTGCTAGGCGAACCCACCCAGCTCTGCGAGTATCCAGAATCGGAATCGGAATGGCACTGGTTTTCGATTGTAGGACTCGGAGAGCACCACTCGTAGTAGTTTTTCCATGAGTTCAGATTTACCTGGAGGCATTCGTGCTCATGTTCGAGTATTATTCAGACTACTATTTAGATGTCGCCAGATGTCGGAGGGTAGGGTACATCGGCTAACTTGGTCTCCGAGACGTTTGATGCCGCCAAGACTCGTGAGAAGTTGTCTTTATCTTATCACATGACAGCCACGGCGACTTATTAAACGGCGGCCATCTCGTAAATGATCAACTTGTACCCGCTCAACGTTCAACTTGACTGTTCCTACCTTATACCGACCACGCCAAGACTGAGAGGTGACAAGAAATGCCGGTGATCGGTGACAGTCTCGAGAATGGATGACCTCCCATCTAGGCTAGATGTCGTACCCCATGGCACTCGACGGCAAAGCCCATTAGTTTGCGCCTACGCCATCGCCTTGGCGTCAACCGCGGAGACTAATGCCGCCGTGTAACAAACGCCGCTAGTTGTTTTGGCGATTAGTAATTTAGCCACTGGCAATCATCAACTCAATTCCAGCCCATCCCCGTAACTGAAACTGAACATGCAACGCTTCGGAAACTTTTTGGTGCCCACACTACTCATAACCAGCAGTGGAGATACTTGATTCCGCCCCGGAGGACTCCCTGTTCCAGAGCATAGTGTTGTTGTCTAGGAATCCTCACGGAATGTTTAAGGTTCCCTTCAAGTTCTCTGCATTTTGGACAGTTTCACACTCATCATCGCCTCAGGCATGCCGGAATGATGAACCTTGGTTGGCACAGGGATGATCATATGGTGCTGGAATGCGTCGCCTTCGCCGCCTGTCCAATCCAAAATAGCTCACATCTGAGTATTCCGCTCATGGGCGCTACACTCGCTAGCTCGCTCGGAACAAAGATCATGGCATGAATGCCCTCATTGGGATTGCCATAACTCCTACTTCAGGTCATGAACCCGCTTGTCTTGATGTCGACCATTCACATCTCTAATAATAAATTCCGCCCAAGTTCCGATACGTGTAAACGAATGAAATCTCGGAAATTCTGGTCCGTCCATGTTACTTTGAAATGCTGTTGCAAGCTATCCCATGACCATCAATACACATACGTGAATTCATATCCTCATATGTACTCTCCATTAACCCCCTGAACTACGAGCCGGCACAAGCATTTATGCATTGCCGATCAACTTCAAAGTTTCTGGAAGCCAGAGTGTTTATTGCGATGATCTTTGCCGAGATAGGACAATTATTTCAAGGTGGGATCATGGATTGCGTATCCGAGGTGA
>QFDW01000562.1:0-17147 GCA_003315895.1 Lactifluus rugatus | reverse complement strand
TGCTGGCAAAGATAAAACCGAACTTGATCTCTCGAAATTTGTCCATGGACCAGATTGGGCTACAGTGTATGCTCCTAGTTCTAAATAGTTGTATGCCATCACTTGAATATTGTATCATTCCTCAGGTTGGATGAGGGACATTTGGCTTTAATATTGTCGCGGTCCGGTGCGGTCTGGTCCGAGTCGATAACTCGGACCCCCACTCTGGAAATCGAGTGTACAGCCAAAATAACACGTTATGATTTACACAGTCGTATACATGTACAAACAATTGGTCAGAATCCTCCACGTGATCGACTTACTGGACGTTCTTCCTAGTCTGCACACCACGAGTTAGACCAGTGTGAGCTCAATTTTTTGGTGCGGTCCGAGTTAGTGAAAATACCGACTCGGAGTGGTGTGAGAATCAGACCGGTGTGACACCAGACTGGCGGCAACACTATCAGTGGAGGTGTAGCAGCTGGACTGAAAGACAAGGGGAAAGAGAAGAATAGACCTCGGGGGCTTCAGCTCCCCTTCCTTGATTTTTTCGAGCATATTGACCGTACTAAAGTCGAGCATCACCATGCCTGGGAGAGAGATGTTCCATTGTTCCAACAAGGTGTTGATCCCGTGATCATCGTTGTTTCTTGTTTGTTCCACAGAGGAAGCGCCTCATCATCTCAAGTTGACGCGGACAGTCACCGACGGTCACCAGTAGTTGCCGCGATTTCTCCCTTCAATCTACGCGTATACGATGTCTCTTGCACAACCGAATTCGTATGCCAAAGTCTCTCACATCCGATGATCTCCGATGATAACCGTGACCGTTACTATAGCCAAGATCGCCGAAATTCCGGAATTGGGTACATCAATTGCTTCCACTTGATTTCCATATTTACTCAGATGTATGCCTCTGAACAGCTCTCAAGTCAGCGAAACGCGACTGAGCTTGCTCCAGCTCGACGTGACTAGTACGTGTATTTTAGTCATGTTGCTCTGATAAATACTAGATATCTTTCTCCTGTTAGTCCTCAGGGCGCACAGTCTTCCTCGCTTCAAAACACTCCCAGGGAAAGAAAGACGATTTTATGTTACTGTGACCAGTGGGCAGAGGACATGGCAAACACGATCTGTGCGGAGCGTGGCCCAGCGCGTTGAATGGAACGAGAACATCGACACATTGTGGGAGATGCCCTACTTTCATTTTTATGTCCAACTGAGTCTCCTTCAGTGCTGCGCAGCCACTCTCCCATATTACAGTATCTCTTTATGCGAAAAGGACGATGCGGACAGACATCCTTGTGGGAAGGCAGGAAATAGCCTGCGAACCCCGATGCGGTTCGTTATTTGTAGAATCCTTACTCGTGTGTCTGGCTGAGCGTCCTCACGTAGAATTTGAGATTGTTTTCAGCAGCGCTGACGGACATGCTAGACACTCAACGGAGTTGGCCACACTCCTCTTAGCGGTCGCCGTGTCAACGAACGCGAGTTCCTCTCTGACTGCGGCAGGCAATACCCCGAATCCTGCGACGTCCGTTCCGGGAAGACCTGTTGCTGAAGGAGGTGCTGCGCGTCCTGTCCAAGCTAACGATGAAACTATGCAACCCACGGCGGCTCACGTCCCTCTATCTCCTTTACCCCGGACGGGTGACCTTCTGATTGAGGGTGGTACTCTTTTGCGACCAGTAGCAGACAGGCAGATGGACAGCCAGACGGACATGTCACGTACCACTCTCCATCGCGCTGAGGAAGATATCAATCTTTTCAATACGATGCAAACATGGAAAGGTGCTGTTAGTCTTATCAAGTCGGTGATGGACACAGTCAGTCCAATCGCAGCAGTATGTACAGTATCAATTTTGCCTATTCTTCTCTAAGAAACCTTCCGCTCCTCAGTTGAACCCCTGCGCAAGTTTAGCTTGGAGTCTTCTCTCTAAAATCCCCGAGGTGCGTCTCCTTCCCTTGCCAAAGAATATGGAAACTTTAATCTTTTTCACCTTGACGCCAGACTCTGCTACAGCAAGTTCAGCGTGACGACAATGTTCAAACTCTGCTTGAGACAATACGCGACGCGTTCGAATTCGCAGAAAAGGCCGATGCTTTGCGGAACATCAACCAGGAGCCCCAGCATGCAGCAATCCTCAAGGAGATGCTAGAGTGCGTCTCTGAATGTGCCAAATTTATCAGCTCGTATGCAGAGGATGTCCGAGTGGGTGCGTCGTCTTGGCCTTTCTCGTTAGTCATTATAAATATATGATATCCAGGAAAGCGAATTTTGAAGTATGTCGCCGGGCAAGTTGACGATAAAATCGATCAGTACCGCACGAACCTCGTCCGATTGCGAGATAATTTCCTCGCACATACCACTGTCATCACTGGGGTTGCTGTGCTAGAAGTTGGTGCGTAAACTTGGTGGTCATAGAATCGTCGGATCGACGATCTGATGAGCGACACAGAGATGGATGCAAAAATCAGAGAATTGCCTTGTAAGGGACGGTGGCGGTTTGGCGATGAGAAGCGCTGTCTTCCGGGAACACGCGAAGATTTCTTGGACTATATCATCAAGTGGGTCGAGAATGATGAATCTCAACGTGGGCTCGTTCTCCTCGGCCAGGCAGGTACGGGAAAGTCATCTATAGCACATGAAGTCGCACGTCGCTTCGAGAACAAGTGCCTTGGCTCTTACTTCGCATTTCTGCGGAAGGATGGTTCCAAAGACGATGCTTACCAGCTCTTCACGACGCTTGCTCGCGATCTCTCCGATCACTACCCTCCATTCAAGCTTGCCCTCGGGAGGGCACTTAAGAGTGATTCGTCTCTTCCTAGCACTCGGCGCTATCGTACACTTTTCGAAGGCCTCCTCCTTGAACCGCTCAAGAATTTGCGACTTAGTGGCCCAATTCTCATCGTCATCGATGCATTGGATGAGAGTGGTGACACAATCGGCAGAAGTGGATTGCACACATTTCTTGCTGAACATCTCTTCGACTTTCCATCAGAGTTCCGCATACTCATCACGTCGAGGCCCGAAAATGGTATCGAATCTGCGTTCGTTAACGCATCGTCCATACACACCCTCTACATGGATGATCCCAAGCTGGCTTCCAAGACCGAGCAAGATATTGGCCTGTATCTCCGACACGAGCTTCCCGTGGACGTATTTGAACAGCATGGTGTCAAACTCGCAAATGCAGCAGAAGGCTTATTTCAGTGGGCAGCCGTTGCATGCGGACTAATAAACAATCCTCCTCCTAGTTTTGGCTTTAGCAAGAAACAGGTCGTACAGTGTCTGTTGGGACACTCTCGAGATCGTAATAGACAAGACCCGTTGGACCAGCTATACGCAGAGGTTCTTGAAGCATACTTCAAACCTCCTGCAGCACAGACTCTATTTCGTTCCGTTATTGGGTTGATTTTTGCTGCAATTGAGCCGCTTTCCATGCGCTCGTTGATCGCTCTGCGAAGGCATGCACCCAAAGATGACGTCGAGGATCCTGACCCCGAGGATTCAGATTGCGTCGTTGAAATGCTTCGTCACCTTGGCTCACTTCTGAGTAATGTCACTTCATCCGATGGAACTCGCCCTATCGTTCCTCTGCATACCTCATTCCGTGACTTTGTGGCCAGTGAGAAGAGTGGGATATTTCATGTCGATCTCGGCAAGGCTCACCGTCGGTTGGCACATTCCTGCCTTGGATTAATGCTCGACAACCTCAAATTCAACATTTGCAAATTGGAGACGTCTTATCTCGCTAACAGGGAGGTCCCAGACTTTGAGTCTCGAATTGCCAAATATATTCCACCTGCTCTATCATATGCCTGCGTTTTCTGGGACGATCACTTGGAACATCTTGCGTTCGAACAGGATCTTTTCACAAAACTTCGATCCCTCTTTGAAACAAAGTTTCTTTTTTGGCTGGAAGTGCTTAGCCTCATGAGTCGTGTTGGCCTTGCTTCACCAGCATTCGCATCACTGAGAACATGGTTGCGATCTGACCAGCGGAAGGTAGGCACATCCTATAATCGACCATGACGTGTAGTGACTATTGCATAAAATTGCAACAGCTTTCCCAATTGGAGGTAGAGAATCTGTTGGCGTTGGTGAATGATGCTTTCGCGTTTGTGCGATATTTCGGGATGGCAATAGCTGGGAGCGCTCCGCATATATATATCTCTGCTCTGCCTTTCGCACCATCCTCTTCCCTGATTGTGGAGCATTACCTTCACCTATTCCCTCACACATTATCTTTGGATCGCGGACAATTGTCTCATTGGCCAGCATTGGAAATGACAATCCAAGCACATGGTAGATCAGTCGAGTCTGTTGCATTCTCGCCGGATGGACAGAGGATCGTATCGGCCTCGCGAGATCGCACGATTCGTGTGTGGGATGCCACAACAGGGGAGCTTGTAGTGGGCCCGTTTACTGGACACACCGACGAAGTCTGCTCCGTTGCATTCTCACCAGACGGGCAACGCATCGCCTCTGCCTCGCGAGATTGTACAATTCACGTGTGGAATGCCGCGACAGGAGAGGAGGTAGCGGACCCATTTACTGGACACACAGATCAGGTCACTTCTGTTGCATTTTCACCGGACGGACAGCAGATTGCCTCGGCCTCGCGAGATCTCACCATCTGCAAGTGGAATTCCACAACAGGAGAGGTTGTAGCAGGCCCGTTTACTGGACACACCGATCAAGTCAACTGTGTTGCATTCTCACCCGATGGGCAACACATTGCATCGGCCTCACACGATCGTACAATTCGTGTGTGGGATTCCGCAACAGGAGAGGTCGTAGCGGGCCCATTTACTGGACATACTGAATTTGTCCAGTTTGTTGCATTCTCACCAGACGGGCAGCACATCGCATCGGCCTCGTATGATCGCACGATTCGTGTGTGGGATGCCGCAACAGGAGATGTCGTAGCAGGCCCGTTTACCGGACACACTGATGCTGTCGGCTCAGTTGCATTCTCGTCGGACGGGCAACGCATCGCCTCAGCCTCGCGCGACCGCACCATTTGTGTGTGGGATTCCGCAACAGGGGAGGTTTTAGCGGGCCCGTTTACTGGACATTCCGCGTCGGTCTCTTCTGTTGCATTCTCGCCAGACGGGCAGCGCATTGCCTCAGCTTCGTACGATTGCACGATTCGTGTGTGGTATGTCAGAAAAGGAGAGGTAGCGGGCTCGTTTGCCGGACACACCCAATCGGTTTTTTCTGTTGCATTCTCACCGGACGGGCAGCAGATCGCCTCGACTTCTGCGGACTGCACAATTGTTGTGTGGGATACCGCAACAGGAGAGGTCACAGCTGGTCCGTTTATAGGCCACAGCGCTTGGATCATTCATGGTGCATTCTCGCCAGATGGACAGCGGCTCGCATCGGCCTCGGTAGATCGCACAATTTGCGTGTGGGATGCCACAACGGGGGAGGTCTTAGCGGGCCCATTTACTGGACACACTGGTCAAGTCAACTGTATTGCATTCTCACCGGACGGAGAGCACATTGCATCGGCCTCGAACGATCGCACGATTCGTGTGTGGGATTCCGCAACAGGAAGGGTCATAGCGGGCCCATTCACTGGACATACCGAGATTATCGAGTCTGTTGCATTCTCACCAGATGGGCAGCACATCGCATCGGCCTCGCATGATTGCACGATCCGTGTGTGGGATGCCGCAACAGGGGATGTCGTAGCAGGCCCATTTATTGGACACACTGATGCTATCACCTCTGTTGCATTCTCGCCGGACGGGCAGCGCATCGCCTCAGGCTCGCTCGATTGCACGATTTGCGTGTGGGATTCCGCAACAGGAGAGGTTGTAGCGGGCCCGTTTACTGGACAGTATAGTCAGTTCACCTGTGTTGCATTCTCACCGGACGGCCAGCACATCGCCTCTGCCTCGATTGATCACACGATTTGCGTGTGGGATTCCGAAACAGGAGAGGTCATGGCGGGCCCGTTTACTGGACACACTGAATGGGTCAGCTCTGTTGCATTCTCACCGGACGGGCAACATGTCGCCTCAGCCTCGGGAGATTGCACGATTCGCATGTGGGATGCCGCAACAGGACAAGCCATGGTGGGCTCGTCTGCCGGATGCACTCAGTCGATCAACTCTCTTGCATCCTCGCAGGATGGACAGCGCATCACTTCGGCTTTGCGAGATCACACGATTGGTGTGGAGAAGTTCAAAACAGTAGACATTGAGAAGATGGACAAGTTCCCTATCAATAGCGATGGTTGGATGTGTGGGGAGGAGAAAGAACTTCTTTTATGGATTCCTCCGATTCACAGGCCGTATCTTCATAGATCGAAGACAGTCTGGATCGCCGGGAAAGATAGAACCGAGCTTGATTTCTCAAACTTTGTACATGGAATGAATTGGGCTACGGTATATGTTCACAGTTCATCTGAATAGATTCATACAGTATGTGTGTATGCTACCGAATACTATGTTCGTGGCTGGAATTAGCACCGGTGACTCTGACTATCACAGCTGTTCCCTACATTTGCCAGTGGGCGAGATGTGACTAGGCTGAACTTCATTCACTGGTGTACTTGCCCATCGACCCTTCCTTTGGGTATTAGATTTTAGATCCCCATTTATGTGCAGCGCCGTGTAGAGAAAGGAGGATGACTTTTCAGAATCGTGATTGTGACTCAATATTGGATGCCGACGTATATAAAGACTGGAAGGTTGGCTTTTGAATGGCAAGAAATGGTTACAAAGGATTCCTGGCCTCGAAGGAACTTAGGGAACGATCGCAGTTCTTCTCGAAAAGGATCAAGACGTGTGACGCGATTGCGGTTATCACATATCATAGTGTGACATTGTGACCACTGACTGATACCTAGACCGAACTCGTGCGAAATTATGATATCCCTCTTGTTGACTCTCCTTTTCACTTCACTCATTTCCCAAAGACCGAAGCGAGATTGGTCAATACTCAATCGGTAAGGCCCGGGAGGACAATCCTTATACCGCGGTACGTATCGCGACTACATTTACAAGGAAAAGACACCGTTTTGACATAGACAAATAACAGGTGACGGCGTGTATCGAGTGTGACATGGAGGGTGAGGGACGTGGCACGACGTGTGTCTTCGCGAGTTCTCGATCTCACAACATGCCGCTGAACATCGCATGCGCACAGATACCTTGCGCAGCACGGGTGCCCAAGAGTTGGGCTGGATGGCCATGTACATAGTAGTACTTGTGTTTTCTCTCTGCTGGGATGCTGACGCCTCCGGGCGATGGGCTACCATTCTTTCCGAAGCGGCGTCGGGCGCTTCATGGGTGACAGCCCAATGCTGATATTGTGGCTATCGCGCGACAAGGACGGCTCCTATGCCTCCGTGATGCTCTCGCAACGTAGGGCGTCATTCGATATAATGCCGAGTCCCAACCCGAACCCACCATTTCCCGCTACGCTCGAAATTGAGGGGACCTCTGTGCGTCCCAGGCTCGCATTTGACTTGTGATGTGCAGTGTGCGATGATACGTCCCTCATAAGTCACAGAAGAGCATCTCCAAATGGCATTCTTCCGACCTGTAAGTATTCTGACTAGACCTGTTACACCAATGTTGACATTTGAGGCTCATGTTCCGCTCTGTCGTTCCACAGGCCCCGCCAGACAGGATGCAGGACATCTGCGCCGTGCTCAATTGACTTGAGTCCCCCAACTGCTGATGCTGACATACCACCCCCACCCGCACCTCTCCCTGGCACTTCTGCAATTCCTTCCGACGTTGATTCCAATCCTGATAGTGAGAAATCGTTTGTTTCGGTGGGTGATGTTAAAGGGAAAAAGCCGGACGCAAAGACAGGTGGATCCGAGGAGGCAGCATCGACAACCACGAGCGGTGGCCGTGGAAGCTTTGCCAGCTTTGTACATGCCGCGTTTTGTATCGCCAGCTCCTATTCGTCATCCTGTCGGGGCTGGCAACATTGCACCTCTTTCTTTGTGACGTAGTTTGTCATCCATCCAAATGGCCCCGCCAGACGCGCAATCGTGGCGGTCGTGCAAACGCTCTTGTAAGTATGTCAGCAAGTTAGTGGACCGTGACCTTCCGGGAAAACTGACAGACATGTTTTTTTTTTCCCTCCGCGTCCAGAGGAAGAAAGAGAAAAGGCTAGAACATCTCCTCAGACATACTCTCGGTTCTGGTTGACATTGCTCACCTCGCTAATGAAAACCAGAACCCAGAGCCCAAACAGGTGACCTCAGCAGGGTCTGCTTCCCAAGCGCTTTTCTGTCTTTCCTAGCCTCGCTCATCTGTTGTTTGTTGTTCATTTCATTATTGGTTGACTTTCCCAGTCTTCTGCTTCCTGTAAAATCATCACCGTTGTCACCGCCAATTCCAGATATCCACCTTCCTGCTGACATACCTCTGAGCCAACGAAAAACAGAGGAAGAGGAATAAGCTGTACCGTATGAACGAGAGGGAGCGCAGAGGCTGTCGATCACCGCCGGAGACAACATGCACGCCAACGATGTCAGCGCATGTATTCCTCTCTCTTCAGCCTGTTGGCTTGGGTGCATCTCGCCTGCAAGCACAGTAGAAGAGAGCATTCAGCCACCTACGATGACGTAGCAGAAGATATGAAGAGGACCAGTGACGAGTGTCTCTGTCATGGCTGCTTCCCATGAGATATGTGAAACGTCTCAACAGGCACGTGGTTGACAAGTGTCGAAGTGAAAATCCCCACCTGCTCAGCACTCAGCCAGCCCTCGGATTCGCCAAGTTGTCCTCCTGCAGAGTCGACCGATGATTCGCCTAGCCTCAGTATTAAAGGCGCTGCGTGCTTGCATTCATATTCTCCACTTGAAAGGATACAGGGGGACGAAATGTAGGAGTATTCATCCGATTCATGATCATAGGCCCGGGCAGTCCTAGGATGGACGGTCACGGTAGCTTCCGAGTCGTCGTATACAGGACTATGTGGTTTGTGGTTAGCTATCGTGCACCGATTGCATTATCTTTTTTTCCCTCTTAGCTGTGTGTATGTATATGTGCCATCCGCTATCCATATCAGCAATTGGTTTAGATTCCACAATCTGCATGTTCAGGCGAATCATCACCTTTACGTATGCCAGTTTGCAAAATGCATAAATCTAGCTATTGAACGGAGTTTGAAACGCGCCACCAAGTTTTCGACTGCGTTCTGTTTGGCTTCCGCATGTTGCCGAGGCCATTTGCACAGTGTCCACAGACAAAATTATTGCTACAATCCAATTGACTGTCTCATCCCGGTCAAGATCCTAGCTATACATAGAGAGCCGAGACAAAAGCGCAGAAGTTCTAGGCATTTACAGGGTCTCCTGGAAGGCGTTTTATGGATCAGAATGCCCATGTGTAGTACGGCCACAGCTTAGTTAGGTAGGACTATCGCAAGTCTAGATCTCGTGCTACCTCAGCTAGGTCTAGTGTCATTATTTTCAACTTTACTTTAAATAAGACAACGTAGCTGAAAATAAAATGCTCTCCAAAAAGAAGAAAAGAAAGGGCCAAAAAAAAACGATCACTGTCGTCTAACACCTTTCTCAAGATAAGCTTCGGAAAGCAAGGTTACCACCAACGGAATTGACATTTCCTACCTGATACGGAGTCGATACAGGCTGGACATCTAGAGTGGACGTGTAACAACTGGACTAAAAGACAAAGGGACAGAGAATCATAGTCCCAAGCTCGAGCATCACCATGCCTGAGCGAGGATATTTCGAACTGTCGATCCGACTATCGTCACGGTGTTTGCTTGTTGTTTGTTCCCAATGAGGATTGAGGAAGCGCCTTATCATTTGACGCCGACCGTCATGGCGTACTAGTACGCCTGTGGTTGCCACCAATCTCTCCCTTCGATCTACGCGTATACGATGGCTTTTGCACAACCGAATTCGTATGCCAAAGTCTCTCACATCCGATGATCTCCGATGTTAACCGCTACTATAGCCAAGATCCCCGAAATTCCGGAATTGGGTACATCAGTCACTTCCATTTCATTTCGATATTTGCTCAGATTTCTGCCTTGAACAGCTCTCAAATCAGTGAAATTCAACCGAGCTTGCTCCAGCTCGACGTGACTAGTACGTGTATTTTAGTCATGCGGCTGACCTGATAAGTACTAAATATCTTCTTTGTCTTTGTCCTGTTAGTTCTCAGGGCGCACAATCTTCCTCGCTTCAAAACCCTCCCAGGGAAAGAAAGACGAATTTACGTTACTGTTACCAACGCTCAGAGGACATGGCAGACACGATCTGTGCGGAGCGTGGCCCAGCGCGTTAAATGGAACGAGAACATCGACACATTGTAGGAGATGCCCTACTTTCATTCTTATGTCCAACTGAGTCTCCTGCAGTGCTGTGCAACCACTCTCCCATATTACGGTATCTCTTTACGCGAAAAGGACGATGCGGACAGACATCCTTGTGGGAAGGCAGGAAATAGCCTGCGAACCCCGACGCGGTTCGTCTGTTTTGTAGTATTCTTACTCGTGTCCGGCTGAGCATCCTATACTTAGAACTTGAGGTCGTTTTCAGCAGCGCTGACGGACATGCTAGACACTCAACTGAGTCGGCCACACTCATCTTAACGATCGCCGTGTCAGCGAACGCAAGTTCCTCTCGGACTGCGGCAGGCAATACCCCGAATCCTACGATGGCCGTTCCGGGAAATCCTATCGCTGAAGGAGGCGCTACCCGTCCTGTCCAAACCAACGATGAGGGTGGTACTCTTTTGCGACCAGTAGCGGACAGCCAGAAGGACATGTCACGTACTACTCTCCGTCGCGCTGAGGAAGATATCAAAATGATCAATACGATGCAAACATGGAAAGGTGCTGTTAATCTTATCAAGTCGGTGATGGACACCGTCAGTCCAATCGCAGCAGTATGCACAATATCGTTTTTGCCTATTCTTCTCTAAGCAAACAGCCGCTCCTCAGTTGAACCCCTGTGCAAGTTTAGCTTGGAGTCTTCTCTCTAAAATCCCCGAGGTGCGTCTCCTTGCATTATAATAACAAAGGATATGGAGCATTAATTTTTTTCACCTTGACGCCAGACTCTGCTACAGCAGGTTCAGCGTGACGACAACGTCCAAACTCTGCTTGAGGCAATACGCGACTCGTTCGAATTCGCAGAAAAGGCCGATGCTTTGCGGAACATCAACCAGGAGCCTCAGCATGCAGCAATCCTCAAGGAGATGCTAGAGTGCGTCTCTGAATGTGCCAAATTTATCAGTTCGTATGCAGAGGATGTCCGAGTGGGTGCGTCGTCTTGGCCTTTCTCGTTAGTCATTGTAAACATATGATATCCAGGAAAGCGAATTTTGAAGAATGTCGTCGGGAAAGTTGACGATAAAATCGATCAGTACCGCACGAACCTCGTCCGATTGCGAGATAATTTTCTCGCACATACCACTGTCATCACTGGGGTTGCTGTGCTAGAAGCTGGTGCGTAAACTTGATGGTTATAGGATCTTCGAATCGTTGATCTGACGAGGGGCACAGAGATGGATGCGAAAATCAGAGAATTGCCTTGTAAGGGACGATGGCGATTTGGTGATGAGAAACGCTGTCTTCCGGGAACACGCGAAGATTTCTTGGACTATATCATCAAGTGGGTCGAGAATGATGAATCTCAACGTGGACTCGTTCTCCTCGGCCAGGCAGGCACAGGGAAGTCATCTATAGCACATGAAGTCGCACGTCGCTTCGAGAACAAGTGCCTTGGCTCTTACTTCGCATTTCTGCGGAAGGATGGTTCCAAAGACGACGCTTACCAACTCTTCACGACGCTTGCTCGCGATCTCTCCGATCACTACCCTCCATTCAAGCTCGCCCTCGGGAGGGCACTTAAGAGTGATTCGTCTCTTCCTAGCACTCGGCGCTATCGTACACTTTTCGAAGGCCTCCTCCTTGAGCCACTCAAGAACTTGCGACTTAGTGGCCCAATTCTCATCGTCATCGATGCATTGGATGAGAGTGGTGACACAATCAGCAGAAATGGATTGCACACATTTCTTGCTGAACATCTCTTCGACTTTCCATCAGAATTCCGCATACTCATCACGTCGAGGCCCGAAAATGGTATCGAATCTGCGTTCGTTAACGCATTGTCCGTACGCACCCTATACATGGATGATCCCAAGCTAGCTGCCAAGACCGAGCAAGATATTGGCCTGTATCTCCGACACGAACTTCCCGAGGACGTGTTTGAGCAACATGGTGTCAAACTCGCAAAGGCAGCAGAAGGCTTATTTCAGTGGGCAGCCGTTGCATGCGGACTCATAAACAATCCTCCTCCTAGTTTTGGCTTTAGCAAGAAACAGGTCGTACAGTGTCTGTTGGGACACTCTCGAGATCGTAATAGACAAGACCCGTTGGACCAGCTGTACGCAGAAGTTCTTGAAGCGTACTTCAAACCTTCTGCAGCACAGAGTCTATTTCGGTCCGTTATTGGGCTAATTTTTGCTGCGATTGAGCCGCTTTCCATGCGCTCGTTGATCGCTCTGCGAAGGCATGCACCCAAAGATGACGTCGAGGATCCTGACCCCGAGGATTCAGATTGCATCGTTGAAATGCTTCGTCACCTTGGCTCACTTCTGAGTAATGTCACTTCATCTGATGGAACTCGCCCTATCGTTCCTCTCCATACGTCATTCCGTGACTTTGTGACCAGTGAGAAGAGTGGGATGTTTTACGTCGATCTCGGCAAGGCTCACCGTCGGTTGGCACATTCCTGCCTTGGATTAATGCTCGACAACCTCAAATTCAACATTTGCAAACTGGAGTCGTCATATCTCGCTAACAGGGAGGTCCCAGACATTGAGTCTCGAATTGCCAAATATATTCCACCTGCTCTATCATATGCCTGCATTTTCTGGGACGATCACTTGGAGCATCTTGTGTTCGAACAGAATCTCTTCACAAAACTTCGATCCCTCTTTGAAACAAAGTTTCTTTTTTGGCTGGAAGTGCTTAGCCTCAAGAGTATTGTGGGCCTTGCTTCACCGGCATTAGCATCACTGAGAACATGGTTGCTGTCTGACCAGCGGAAGGTAGGCACACCCTATAATCATAAATGACGTGTAGTGACTATTGCGTAAAATTGCAACAGCCTTCCCAATTGGAGGTAGAGGATCTATTGGCATTGGTGAATGATGCGTTCGCGTTTGTGCGGTACTTTGGGATGGCAATAGCAAGAAGCGCTCCGCATATATATATATCTGCTCTGCCTTTCGCACCATCATCTTCCCTGATTGTGGAGCATTACCTTCACCTATTCCCTCACACATTATCTTTGGATCGCGGACGGTTGTTTCATTGGCCAGCATTGGAAATGACAATCCAAGCACATGATAGATCAGTCGAGTCTGTTGCATTCTCGCCGGATGGACAGAGGATCGCATCGGCCTCGCGAGATTGCACGATTCGTGTGTGGGATGCCACAACAGGTGAGGTTGTAGCGGGCCCGTTTACTGGACACACCGACGAAGTCTGCTCCGTTGCATTCTCACCAGACGGGCAACGGATCGCCTCTGCCTCACGAGATTGTACGATCCACGTGTGGAATGCTGCGACAGGAGAGGAGGTAGCGGGCCTATTTACTGGGCACGCAGGGGTCAACGCCATTGCATTCTCGAAGGACGAGCATCACATCGCCTCGGCTTCGGGAGATCACACAATTTGCAAGTGGGATTCCGCAACAGGAGAGGTTCTAGCGGGCCCGTTTACTGGGCACACCGATCAGGTCAACTGTGTTGCATTCTCACCCGACGGGCAGCACATTGCATCGGCCTCACACGATCGTACGATTCGTGTGTGGGATTCCGCAGCAGGAGAGGTTGTAGCAGGCCCATTTACTGGGCACACCGATCAAGTCAACTGTGTTGCATTCTCACCCGATGGGCAACACATTGCATCGGCCTCACACGATCGTACAATTCGTGTGTGGGATTCCGCAACAGGAGAGGTCGCAGCGGGCCCATTTACTGGACATACTGAATTTGTCCAGTCTATTGCATTCTCACCAGACGGACAGCACATCGCATCGGCCTCGGATGATCGCACGATTCGTGTGTGGGATGCCGCAACAGGAGATGTCGTAGCAGGCCCGTTTACCGGACACACTGATGTTATCAGCTCAGTTGCATTCTCGCCGGACGGGCAACGTATCGCCTCAGCCTCGCTCGACCGCACCATTTGCGTGTGGGATTCCGCAACCGGGGAGGTTTTAGCGGGCCCGTTCACTGGACATACCGCGTCGGTCTTTTCTGTTGCATTCCCGCCAGACGGGCAGCGCATTGCCTCAGCGTCGTATGATGGCACGATTCGCGTGTGGTATGTCAGGAAAGGAGAGGTAGCGGGCTCGTTTGCTGGACACACTCAATCGGTCTTTTCTATTACACTCTCACCGGACGGGCAGCGGATCGCCTCGACCTCTGCGGATTGCACAATTCTTGTGTGGGATGCCGCAACAGGAGAGGTCACAGCTGGTCCATTTATAGGCCACACCGATTGGATCATTCTTGGTGCATTCTCGCCAGATGGACAGCGGCTCGCATCGGCCTCGCGAGATCGCACAATCCGCGTGTGGGATGCCACAACGGGGGAGGTTGTAGCGGGCCCATTTACTGGACACACTGGTCAAGTCAACTGTGTTGCATTCTCACCGGACGGAGAGCACATTGCATCGTCCTCGAACGATCGCACGATTCGTGTGTGGGATTCCGCAACAGGAAGGGTCATAGCGGGCCCATTTACTGGACATACTGAACTTGTCCAGTTTGTTGCACTCTCACCAGACGGGCAGCACATCGCATCGGCCTCGGATGATCGCACGATTCGTGTGTGGGATGCTACAACAGGAGATGTCGTAGCAGGCCCGTTTATTGGACACACTGATGCTATCACCTCTGTTGCATTCTCGCCGGACGGGCAGCGCATCGCCTCAGGCTCGCTCGATTGCACGATTTGCGTGTGGGATTCCGCAACAGGAGAGGTTGTAGCAGGCCCGTTTACTGGACACACTAGTCAGTTCACCTGTGTTGCATTCTCACCGGATGGCCAGAACATCGCCTCTGCCTCGAATGATCACACGATTTGCGTGTGGGATTCCGAAACAGGAGAGGTCATAGCGGGCCCGTTTACTGGACACACTGAATGGGTCAGCTCTGTTGCATTCTCACCGGACGGGCAACATGTCGCCTCAGCCTCGGGAGATTGCACGATTCGCATGTGGGATGCCACAGCAGGACAGGCCATAGTGGGCTCGTCTACCGGACGCACTCCGTCGGTCAATTCTCTTGCATCCTCGCAGGATGGACAGCGCATCACCTCGGCGTCGCGAGATCACACGATTGGTGTGGAGAAGTTCAAAACAGAAGACATTGAGAAGATGGACAAGTTCCCTATCAATAGCGATGGTTGGATGTGTGGGGAGGAGAAAGAACTTCTTTTATGGATTCCTCCGATTCACAGGCCGTATCTTCATAGATCCAATACAGTCTGGATCGCCGGGAAAGATAGAACCGAGCTTGATTTCTCAAACTTTGTACATGGAATGAATTGGGCTACGGTATATGATCACAGTTCATCTGAATAGATTCATACAGTATGTATGTATGTTACCCCCGAATACTATGTTCGTGGCTGGAATTAGCCCCAGTGACTCTGACTATCACGGCTGTTCTCTACATTTGGGCGAGATGTGACTAAGCTGAACTTCATTCACCAGTACTTGCCCATCGACCCTTCCTGTGGGTATTAGATCCCCATTTTATTTGCAGCGCCGTGTAGAGAAAGGAGGATGACTTTTCAGATCGTGATTGTGACTCAATGTTGGATGCCAACGTATATAAATACTGGAAATTTGGCTTTTTTTTCATGGCAAGAAATGGTTACAAAGGATTCCTGGCATCGAAGGAACGACGGCAGTTCTTCTTTTCGGATCGAATTCGAGACGTGTGGTGAGCGATTACTAGTATGGCTATCATTACATAGACATTTATAATTTAGTAAGCACATGAGAAGCAGCAGTTACCACTCGACCGATACCTACCATCTCTACGACTCTCTGCCTCTCCTTTGGCAGTGAGACCGCATTCGTGCGATATTATGATAACCCTCTTGTTGACTCTCCTTTTCACTTCACTCATTTTCCCAAAGACCGAAGCGAGATTGGTTAATGTTCAATCGGTGAGGCCCGGAGGAAAATCCTTATACGGTATAGTCGCCACTCATCCGCGTAACCTTTCCGAGCAGGCGCGACTTGAACGTGTCAGACAATCATCATCCAGTTTTGCACATGACTCGCTGTGCAATACGGTACGTATCTACATTTACAAAGAAAAGAAACCTTTTTGACATGGACAAATAACAGGTGATGTGTATCGAGTGTGACGTGGAGGGTGACGTGGCGCGATGTGTGTCCGTTTCGCGAGTTCTCAATCTCACAACATGCCGCTGAACATCGCATACGCATAGATACCTTGCGCAGCACGGGTGCCCAAGAGTTGGGCTGGATGGCCATGTACGTGGTAGTACTTGTGTTTTCTTTCTGTTGGGATGCTGATGCCTCCGGTCGATGGGCTACCTTTCTTCACGAAGCGGCTTCGGGCGCTTCATGGGTGACAGCCCAATGGTGATAATGTGGCCATCGCGCGACGAGGACGGCTCCTATGCCTCCGTGACGCTCTCGCAGCGCAAGGCGCCATTCGAGATAATGCCGAGTACCGACCTGAACCCACCATTTCCCGCCACGCTCGACATCGAGGGGACCTCGGTGCGTCCCCCGCCTCGCATTTGACTTGTGATGTGCGACGTGCGATGATGCGGCCCTCGTAGGTCACAGAGGAGCACCCCCAAATGGCTTTCACCCGACCGGTGAGCATTCTAACCTCCATGTTAGGTGCTACGCTAGTATTGGTGTTTGGGACTCACGCTGCGCTTGGCCGTTGCGCAGGCCCCGCCAGACGGAATACAGGACATCATCTGGGCGTTCAGCCACACGTCACCAGAATCGGAAGATGAGAACGTAGACCTCTCAATCCATGACAAGTCTGGGCGCGCCGTGCTCAACTTGACGCGGACCCCCGCCACCGCCGACGCTGACATGCCACCATCACCGGCTCCTGTCCCTACCCCTTCTGTAGCTGCT
>QFDW01000557.1:0-13585 GCA_003315895.1 Lactifluus rugatus | reverse complement strand
TCTTCATTGAGTTCCCTAATGTCGCGGGGAGGACTATGGTCGCCCAAGTCTACGTTCTCTCATCCATTCCCACCGTCACCCGAATCGTCTCGGGCAATATCTGAACCCACACCGATGGAGGACTACTTCCCGACGACTTCCCCATTGTCTTCACCGAGAGCGCAGCAGAAAATCTACACGGACTCGGATGTAATATACTCAGAGCCATTGAGCGATGACAGGTTGCTGCATACCACCCCACTCCCTATGACAACACGCACACAGAGCACGCTGACTCCCCGCAGTTCCGTATCCGAGTCGGATAGGAAGCGCACGAACCTACAGATGCGTCTATGGAAGGCACGCGCAGAGGTCCCGGCGCATATTGTCATCCGCGTTTTCCGTGAACCGCAGGAGTGTGTTGAATCATTCCAGGTCATTGACCCACATTTGGCGAGGGACAACACCTAGAAGGATTTCGTGGGATACACCTACTATCCGACTTGGTACGAATCTTTGTGTAATTCCTTCGCAAGAGCTTTTCTTACTCGTATCGTCTGTTGTAGTCTGTGGTGACGCATACCCATGGTGTACGGTTTTACGGTTTCTGTATTACTGGGCTGTGCTGTATCTCACTTCCTCTTTCTATTATGACTCAGTCTAAATGAGTGTGTTAACGATTCACGTTCGGCTGGAAGGGTGCTCAGGGGTGATACACCCATGTCGAGAACGATGAGAGTGTACAGTATATATGCAACGATACCCAAACAGGTCAATGGAGTTCACTGACGTGCCATTAATGCAGTCTAGTGAGGATACAGTAACGATGGGATATGGGTATGGCAGAAAATATGTATCATGGGGCATTTTCTGTTGTGTTGACCTATGGGTCAGGGCGAGGTTGGTTTGCGTAGCTACGCAAAACGATTTCTATGTCACGAAGCACGTTGATCATCTCCTGTGGCAACAATATCAGCACCATACTTATTATCATAGAAAGAAACCACCTACCACGTTTGTGGGGTCAAACTGCAATCCGTATTCAACAGCCTCCTTCGCCTGTGGCATTTGACCAAGCGCCATGAGCGCCTTGGCCTTGCGAAAATGGCCCTTGGACCAGGGCTTTTTGAGTTGGATTACTGCCTCAGCGTCTGTGAGTGCGGAAACTAGGTCGCCATTCTCGAGATAGGCTACAGAACGATTGGAGAGGACGGTCGAGAGTTCCTCGCGCAATAGCTGTTGAGCCTCCCAAGGTGCACGCTGGGTCGCGAAGCCTGTAGCTTGACTGTAGCGACCAATAGCTTTTTCCCATTGGTGTGTTCGGAAGAGGGCCTATTCGCAGAGCTGGTCAGAAATGATACGACGCACGGACGATATGCGTACGTTTCCCTCCTCCTTCGTCTGGTTGACGATTTGGGATAATTTCTGATTGACAACATTGGGGGGAGGTGGGCAAAGAAGATTAGGGTTGGAAGAGAGGACTTTGGATAGGCGGTTAAGATGGGTATAGTCCGTGTCGCACTCGTCACACTTTTCGCGAGCGTGTGGTGCACACATCACAGACACGTTAGTGGAATCGAGAGTAAGGTCTACGGGGCGGAAGTCCGCCTCAATAACCGCCTGCATGACTGGATCTGGGCGTGGTAGTAGTTGCTGTATCTGTGCCTGCATCTGCTGCTGGGGTTGTGAAGGCGTTGCCGCCATGGCTGACGCTGATAGAGACACGTTTGGGGTAGACGGACATAACGGGCCGGAGACGGAGAACAAAGTGGATAGACTGTGTGATAGCTGACCAATACATTCTCACGGGAATTTTTGGGAGAGAGCACCGACATGTGTGTTTCTTTTCTCTTCCTTAGCCATCATCCAGAGGCTTATAGAACTCATCTCCCTCTTCACTTCCGCAGAGACAAAACATCAAAAAAATTCTTTTCCTTTTAATATGTCAAATGGAATTGTAAACGGTACTACTGGCCTCGAATCCTCCTTTGGTGAGCTACTACTCACTCATCACATTACCTTTCCTCTCACTCGAGGCCCATTAGCGTCTCTTGGTATAAACGGCACAAAATCCGCATATGTACCTCCGCATCTGAGAGCATCGCAGCGGGCTGCTTCCTCCCCTTCTAGCATTGACGGGTATATCCCCTTTCCCACCTTTCTCGTCTTTCCACTCTCTTACCGGTCATTAGGAGCGGCTGGAACGACTCCCGGGCCTCTTCCCCTTTCCCTCGTGGCGGTTACGGTGGAAGAGGAAATTATGGAGATAGACCCACAAACGGACAGGTGTCCGCATTTGGAGGAAGCCGTCGCAACGACAACTGGGCCGAACGACCGCACAGTAGCTTCGGTGGAAGTCCCAGGCACGATTCCGGTCCACGCGAGTCATATGGCTATGGCGTTTGGAAGGATGATCAACACGTTGTCGGATCTCGCAATGTGCGTCTCGAGAAGGAGCTCTTTGGCGATGCGGAGGATCCTTCCAAGCAACACACTGGCATCAATTTCGAAAAGTATGACGATATCCCTGTCGAAGCGACGGGTGCTGGCGTCCCCGAACCCGTCACCGCCTTCACCAGCCCTCCCCTAGACGCTGTCCTTTTGGACAACATTCACTACGCTCGCTATAGTACACCCACTCCTGTCCAAAAATACTCCATTCCGATTGTTGCGGCCGGACGAGACTTGATGGCATGTGCTCAGGTTCGTCCCATTGAGATATTCAGCGCATTCTAGTTCAAAACCTTGTGCAGACTGGCTCTGGGAAAACTGCGGGCTTTTTGTTCCCCATCCTCTCTGCGTCCTTCTCCAATGGTCCGCACGCTCCTACAGTCGGGGTAAATGGACAGTCCTACTTGCGGACACGCAAAGCCTATCCTACTGCTCTTATTCTTGCGCCCACTCGTGAGCTTGTTAATCAAATCCATGACGAGGCGCGCAAGTTCGCCTACCGCTCTTGGGTCCGCCCAGCTGTCGTTTATGGTGGTGCTGACATCAACAACCAGCTTCGCATGATCGAGCGCGGTTGTGACCTGCTCAGCGCCACCCCCGGTCGCCTCGTTGATCTTATTGAGCGCGGCCGCATCAGCCTCGCTAATATCCGCTACCTGGTCTTAGATGAGGCGGATCGCATGCTCGATATGGGTTTCGAACCCCAGATCCGAAGAATCGTCCAAGAAGAAGACATGCCAGGTGTTCATGACCGTCAGACGCTCATGTTCTCTGCCACCTTTCCCCGAGACATTCAGATGCTTGCCAAAGATTTCTTGAAGGACTATATCTTCCTCTCTGTTGGCCGCGTTGGTTCCACTTCCGAGAACATCACGCAGAAGATTGAATACGTCGAAGACCACGACAAGCGTTCAGTGCTTCTCGATCTTCTTACTTCCAATCAGACCGGTTTAACGTTAGTTTTTGTGGAGACGAAGCGAATGGCAGATATGTTGTCCGACTTCCTTCTTAGCAATTCGTTCGCGGCCACGTCAATTCATGGAGACCGCACACAACGCGAGCGAGAGATGGCGCTTCAAACGTTCCGTCAGGGTCGTACACCAATTTTGGTTGCCACCGCCGTTGCCGCGCGGGGACTCGATATTCCAAACGTCACGCATGTCATCAACTATGATCTACCCAGTGATATCGACGATTACGTCCACCGCATTGGCCGCACCGGTCGTGCTGGAAATACGGGGCTATCAACAGCCTTCTTCAACCGAGGCAACAAAAATATTGTTCGCGACCTCCTCGAATTGCTTCGCGAAGCAAACCAAGAAATCCCCCCTTGGCTGGAGTCCGTTGTCCACGAATCAGGCTTTGGTGGTGGAGGATACCGTGGCCGGGGTGGTCGTGGCGGAGGTATCCGACGTGGCGGCTCGACACGTGACTACCGCCAATCAGGTGGTGGATACGGTGGACGCTCAGGCAGTTACGGCGGCGGTGGCGGCGGCGGTGGCGGCGGTCCCCACTACGGTGGTTATGGTGGCGGCTACTCCGGTGGTGGAGGCAATAGTAGCTGGTGGTGAACATCATCAATCGGGCCTTCCCCTTAGTGCGTCGTGAATTGTCAATCATTTCCCTTCTTTCTTCATATCTGTTCCGTTTCGGCCGTCGGACATAGAATCTTTTCCCTTCATCCTGTCTGATTACGGCCGCCATTATGTTTTCCACTCACTGGTCTTTCGTTGGACTCTGCGCTGCGCTGCTCTCATGACTCTCTCATGTTTTTTTGTCTCGTCTCGCTGTCTGGCATGACCTTACGACCCTTCTTTATTATTATCTCCCGTCCTGTCATTGTTCATGTCTCTCACACATGCCTCGCGCGCCCCATCACCCCTACTTTTCCACTTCCTCATCCTCTTTGAGCGCGCATCCGTTTGCTGATACATTAGACATCAACACCAGCCGGGAACCCCGGGTCACCTCACTCGCATTGGTAGTAGTTCGTCTGCAACCGCGCACGATACCCATGTTCTTGCACGGGCACAGCACACTTCTAATTATGTTTGCATCTTGCCAGCATTACGAGACAATTTGTTAGAGCATCGCATATATAATGTATCCTCCTAGTCTCTATTACTACTGCCCCAATGACGACGTATCATCATTCGAAAACCCGGTCTTGTCCATGCGTGACACTAGGAATCGTGTCAACTCCACACGCCTTACACACCGGCCAGCCGGGTCGAAATGTAACTGTATGCATGGTGCCACTGGCATTGGCACCGGTGCAAATCGACCTCACAACCACCCCGTGAGGCTCAGCCTTCCGTCTTTCAAATCCGAATGAGTGCCAAGCCTGACTGGATTCGTTTCGCATTTCATCATCACTTCAAGATCAAGCATTAGCTCTGTCGCGATGTCGCTGTACAAATTGGATTGGCGCGCACAATTTTCCGCCTGTTCATCGCCGTCCTCATAACAATCCCGTTGCCGACAAAGGCACGTGCGTGTGCACCGTGCCACGTTGCCGCTCGCTGTCCTCATAAGTGCACCGTCTCCCCGCTGTCGAAAGACCGATCAGGGTGTGAGGTTCAGAAAATCATGATAAGGGCTCAACTGTACGTCACAACTGACGAGTCACGAAACGAGAGACAGCAACACATCGATTGATCTGCTTTGCAGGAGCGTCGAACTTGAAGCTTGAAGTTCCGATACGGATGTATGTCCAAAGGTCAACAGCATCGTGAGTTCTTTCAACGCGTCGCCAACTTATCTACACACATGGACAGAAGATGTGGTTGAGCAGCGTTTCAAACACGTCATGATGGTTAGCATCTGTGCTCTCCTTCCCCGCGAAATACAGGACGCTTTCGCAATGTCATGGAGAGGGATTCAATGTCCTAGACTTCCAGCGTCCGAGGGCTGTGCACAGGCATTGGGCGGTGACACATTAGACGGTAGCTCGCAACTATCAGCATCAATCGGCCAGACATCAGACAGCAGCGCACATCCGGGGGGCGGCACGTACTGCAAGCATCAGGAGCGGCGCGCAGACATGACTCACTCATCGGGTAACCAAGTTATCTAGTACGTCGGTACCGTTCAACTACCCCCGGACTCCACGCACTGCACTCTATGGCGTTCATTGGTTGGACTCAGTGGGTGTGTGCATCATGATTGCCGCATTTCATAAGGGATCGATTCAAGTTGCCCTTTGAGCTTTCCTACGCCTAGTCACGGTGCTGATGTGACATGAAGGGAAGTGAAGTGTGTTTCTGATAAAAGTCCCCATGCTTCGGACTCCACTTCTCACTTGTACACAGGCTGGATCTGCCGCCAGGGATTGAGGTGAGGCAATAGAGGAGCCCAACATCTGAAGACTCTGAACAAGGCAAAAATGATGACAACTTCCACGAAACGTACCAGTAGACGTGAACAACACAAGCCTCTGCTGTAATTTACTCGTATTTGAACGGCGATGCTATTTTGGCTTCAAGTTGATAAAACCTAGCTTCTCGGGATATCCCCAGCAACCTTACAGCGTACAGTCAGAGCCAACTCCTAACTGGTGCTACACCGCTGCCGCCGCGCTATGCCTAATTGTGATCATATCATCTACCTGTCAACCTCTGCAGAAACGGTACAGTAGTCGTTTTTTTTTCGGCAACCGATCCCAAAAGGAAAATACTAGTAAGTATGTCCTTTCGTTACGATCCTGACTGGAAAAGCCTTAAGGGACACAGATGGAGAACAATGTTGAAAACCTCGAGTTTAAACTGCAAATCCCGATTAATTTAGCACTAAGCCAAAAAATACATCTTAGCGACCGCCTAAACGCAATAAGAGGCAATAACACATGCTAAAATTGCTCACTGTCGTTAGACATTTCCCTGGCTAAAATTCAACTAACGAGCACCTTTATTTTGTCTAAGTTATAACTAATTAAGTACTTTGGCCATCAGGAAATTTTAAGAGAGACTGGTGGAATTTCCATCATTTTGGATCTTATAGGTAGTGATTTCAATTCCCGGCGTTGGCAATTCTAGCTGATCATCATTACTAGGTTCGCTTTGCCAAACATCGTATATCAAAAAATTTAAAGCGGATGGGTGAGTCACACACAGTTCGCCCTCTGCCAGTGTGTCTAGCGGATCATACTAGTATCTCGATCATATGCCAGTGGCTATCGATCATAGACGACAAACAAGCAAGCGTGGTCACGGTCTCATGGCCAGCTGCCAGTGAATGAGGACACAGGTATCATGCGCACCTAGAGGTTGCACACATCCGCATCCACCTCCATGACCAGTAGGAGTGGAGTTGGAACAGACGGTCAGCAAGACTGCGATTCAGCCGTTCCGGTTTTCACTTTTGTTGCCACCAGCTTGGTTTCGCCAAATCTCATCAATCAATTTTAAGTACCTCACTAGTCCAATTATGCGGTAGCTCCGCCCCCAGCTGAAGCGCAATATGGCTTGATGGGGGTTCGTCTTTGAAATATATACAAGTACAACAGTCTGCATGTCGACTATCCTCTCCTTACTAGTACCCCTTCCATGACACAGGAACTGCCCCCCCGGGCCAGCCTCAGATCCGAGATAGGCAAGCTATCCGCGCTTTTCTTTATCCGCTCTTCCGATGACACCCAGTTGCCTTTTAGGTGTGCTGTTGATAGCAATCTTTTGTAGGTGTTCATTCAGAATATTGGCGATGGACCATTCCTGAGTTATTGAGCAGTAAATTCGTTTTTCTGCGGGATTATCAGCAAACAACACTACCTGTATTGGACTAGTGGTGGGCTTCACTATCCGTCGTGGATATTATGGATTTGAAAGTGTTTTCAGGGTTTCAAGACAGGATATATGTGAGGTGAGCGCCAATGATAACCTAGTCTTACGTTCTACCAGAGTTCATTTTTATAGACTTTTGGTTATTGCACAATGTTCTATCGTTATCTTCCAAGGCGCCATGTATGCTTTCATTCTGATCGGCCCTATCCCAGGAATCTAATTGACCAAATTGACCATGTGGGACCCAGGAATTGGTTGTTGACTTGGAACGTCTAGTATGTTCCCGGCTCTTTAATTGCTAAGGTCATACTCATCGATGCTGTCTAGCATTGGCATCTATGATCGTCATGATGGCCAGGTTCCCAAGGGTCTGTTCTATGTCGAGAGCGCGTGCAATTTTTCTCTGATACTTGTTTAAAGCGGCGACATGGGCATCACCAGTTGGCTCTGCATGTCAATGTATCCTCATCATAATGGCCAATACATTCCTGGGTTTCCGGCTAGTTCTCATCTGATCACGGGTGACTGCTTATCTGATCAACTTCAAAATTTTAGTATTTACAGTCTGACAGGCAGCCGCTTAAAGGCTGGCCTGGTCTTTGGATTCTCCTTCGCCGCCTTTATCGTTGGCATGGCCGCCATCGTATTGGCTTGGACTTTGGGGCCGTAAGGGTGCTATAGTTCCGAACGACCGAACTCGAACTGATATACGCTGAAGCAACATAGTGCTAACGACCCGTTTACAACGTGTGGTGGCTGTCTTATGGCACACGTTACAGGCTATTGCTGAGTTCCTCATTATGTGTACATCGGTTCAAGTCAATTCACAGTGAGACTGACCATTCTACCGCATAGCCTTCCTTTCGCGAGCGCTCCTGGCCTCCCGAAGCGGTATCCGAGGATCAGACTGGGTCGTACAGAATCTCGTTCGCAACGTCATTCAAGTTGGACTCTTCGCAATGATCTGGGCTGTTGCAGGGTTGTCAACATACTTTTTGCTGCCAAAATACACGTTTTATGCCATCTTTGACACGACATCAGGGTTGATATACACCCACGTAAGTAGTGGCCGTCTCTCTTAAATGAGTGTCTCAGGAAGGGCTTTTATCGAATAGATGATTTATGATAGTCTCTTATCGCGCACCCGACTACGTGGACGCATGATCAAATCAAGCCGGGTTGAATTAGGGATAGAGTCGCAGGTGCAGTGTTTTACTTGCTTACCGTTGTATGCCGTACTGAATGAAAGGACCTGGGCGTACATCAGTCACGTTTGCATACTTTTGGAAGGAAGAGTCCGTCGAACGCACTTCAAGAACAAGGTGCTGTCTCTTTGCAGAACTTCGCGGACGTTAAGAGGACTACCCAAAACGCGTCGAAATCATCTGGCACACTGGCAAATAGGGACGATATCTTTGAACTTGAAACTGTCCCTATGGAAAAGTCGGCCGCTGAGGGATCTCTACCAGTTGGACCTCCTTGACTGGGAACTCGGTGGACCCTTCCCTCATAAGTCAACCGGCTGTCTCTCCTCTGTGTTAATTATCTTCGTAGTCACTGCAAGATAGCATCTACTAATGGTCGGTTATTTATGAGGAACGGAAGGACTCAATTATTATAGTAACGACGCGGTTATACAAAGATCATTTTTACCATTGACTGGGTGTTTTACAGAGCGTCAACAGGGTCGCACGAAGATGAAAATAGTGATCCTCTGCATACGTAATCAGTTATATTTGAAGTATCCTACACAGGCTGCCATAACTACGTGTCATATACTTCGTAACATGAATGTCACCCGAGCTTCAATCATTATAGCATCCCCGTCTAGAAAGCTTGAACGACCGCCAAGCAGCTCGAAATTTATGTAGGATCTCATGCTCCCTAATCTTGTCGTCACTTAGAGGCCAAGCGTTAGCCTCATCGCGATGCTGCTCTGCAGATAGGATAGACGCACCTGATCTCCCGCCTGTCAACTGCCCCCTGCATAATAATTGCGCGATAGAGCTTCCATTCGTCGCATGCTATATAGATTCCAAAAGGAACCAAGAAAGCAGGGCGCGCGGACCGTAGCGCTAAAGCCCCAAATGCTGCAACCCCCAGTGCGTCGCACAAGGCCGACCACAAAGATATGTGCACACCGTGCCATGTGGCCGCTCTCCTCGCCTCTGGGGACTGTTTCTCCACGCCGCCGAAATGGTCGATGAGCACGAGACACGTCGCACGGGCAAAAAAATAGCATTGATATGAGAGGAGCGAGTAGCACGGGAACTTCTTGTGGATGGTGCGTAGGAGGATGGAGAGGTGCAGCAAGGACGGGTGCGGACATTTCTTGTTGACGGTGCCATTCGGGAGGGTCCCAAAGGTGAGCGTCGAGAGTACGACCGAGTCCCCGTGGTACGCGAGGATGGGGGCGGACGTGCCGTTGTGCGAGACCTGTACTCTGTCGTACGCCACACGTTGAAACGTCGTCTTTGTAGGCTCATTGCGGGAGAGGGAGGGGGAGGAGGAAGCTGAAGAGCGGAAAGAGCCCCTATCGAAGAGCAGTTGCTTGGTGGCAGCTCGAGCCGCTTTACGGTCGATACCCAATACAATTCGAGAGCCGGAGGGATAAGAGGCGGTCACGACAAGGAACTCGTGTTCCTTTCCGAAGAGAGCCTTGTAGTGCACGACTTTTTCAAGGAAGCATTGTTCAGCAACAGAGGACAAACTCTGGATGCCGCCTGCCCAACGTTTGAGAGAGCAGGTGAAAAAGGCGCCCGGGAAGAGATACGGGCTTTGCGTCTGTTTTTCTTTCATGAATGAAATGGTCGTCCACACGAGTACACAGTCGCTGTGGGGCAAGGAGAGAGCTTATCGTTGGGATGAACCGTTCCCCTTGAAGTTGAGCCGTCGTAAGTTGTTGTCGACCTGTGGGTCTTAAACGGAGTAACACATCCTCCATTGGCCCGTCTTATAATCGCAACGTGTTTGTGCATTCCCACAGCTGATCGGCGTTTCCCTAGTACTGTAGGAATGTGGCGACGTGAAGGGGCGTGAAGTGAATCAAAATGAGGTTTCCCATTGAGGCCGTTGAGGTTCTAATTGAAAGCTCTAAAGTCCGCCTCCCTGCATGTGGATTGCCCGGGGCTCCCAGGCTGGTTCTGCTACTGGGATTTGAGGTAGAGCAACAGAGAGCCAAAGTTCGAACGAATGCAGAAGAAAGCCAACACAGTTACCTTCACAATCCTAGTATCACGGCGTTCGATTAGTCACTCGACGGCAAATTGCAGCGAGCAGTTCGAACCATTCATCCAGCACAGCTTGTCTTTGCACTGCGACGTGCCATGCTACGCCTAACTGACGAACTGTAGATGCTCAGGACAAGCCAACGGGACTGAAAACCAGTGGAAAGTCCAAAATGATGAGTAGTCGACTGGGAGGGTCTGGTGCAGCAACGCGGCCGTCGCGCCATGTCAGCCTTGTAACATAACATTTGCCCGTCAAGTTGAACAAGACTTACACAAAAACGAAAGGGGTGGTTCCTTTTGCACGTATCAATCCACGTTAGTCGTACATAAGGCCTGCTACACCGACTGCTATAGCTACATGTCATTTTCATAACATGGGTGTCCCACGAGCCTCAACTCCTTCTTGCAAGTACAAATGACCGCCAAGCCTCACGATATTTACGTGGTATCGCATGCTCCCTTATCTTGTCATCACTTGAAAGAATGAAGACCCAAAAACAATCATTGATCAACTCACTCGGCAATTGAAACCCGGGGCACAACGTACCTGATTCTGCGTCTGTCCACGTCGCTCTCGACGACATTCCCGTCGTAGAGCATCACGGTACTGTACGCGGCAAAGAGTCCCGCGGGCACGACGAGAGCGGGAAAGTCCGCAAGCGGGAGCAGCAGCATGTTCTGCAGCGCGGCGCGCCCCGCATCGTACAAGGAAACGTGCACGCCGCGCCAAGTCGCTGCTCTTCGCCCCTCGGCATGCACCATCTCTGCGCCGCAGAAATGGTCGATCAGGGCGAGACACGTCGCGCGTGCGAAGAAGTAGCATTGGTAATGTAGGAGTGCGTAGGAGGGGAAGTGTGTGTGGATGGTGAGTAGGAGGATGGAGAGGTGCAGCAGGGACGGACGCGGACGATGTTGTTGGCGTTCCCGGTCCCGGGGTCCCTCGTCTGTTAGGGTGGGAGGGCAGGGGGAAGGTGAGGAGGGTGAGGATGAAGATGAGGGCGCGAAGGAGATCGTCGAAAGTGGGACGGAGTGCCCGTGGTGGGCGAGGATAGGGTCAGGCGTGCCATCGTGCGAGACTTGCACGATGTCATACGCCGGACACGGAGATGTCCCCCTTGGCTCATTAGAGGACGAGGCTGCAGGGGCCGAGCTAAAGTGCAGGAGAGTGGTCAGGAACCGCGCGGATGATGCAAAAGACGAGGAAAGTCCCGCGTCGAGCTCGGAGGAGACTTGCTCAGGTGTTGCAGGAAGAACTTCCGCGTTGCGGTCGACGCCAAGTACGATGTTAGAGCCGGATGGATGAGAAGCGTACACGATGAGGAACTCGTGTTCCATGTCGGAAAGGGCCTTGTAATGCACGACTTTGTCGAGGAGGCATTGCTCAGCCTCAGAATGCAGACGGTGGATGGATGCTGCCCAAATATCGAGAGACTCTGAGTAGAAGGCGTCTGGAACGAGATGTGGGCTTTGGTCTGCTGTCATCTGGGTTAGCCAGGGAGGATTGTCCTAGGATGCGCGTTCCCCTTTCAAGATGATGCGAATCCATTCGAGATGTCGCATGTTGACTAACACACGTACATGGACACCCTTCCATGACTGGCAATCCGTTCATTCATATATCAGAACCGAATAGCAGACATCAGTTTTGTTCTGATTTTCATGAGAAAACAAAAACACAAAGCTTAAAGGATGGATTTACGGCAGGTTTGCATTTGATCGTCGGAGCGTCGGAGGCACGTGCTGAGCCAGATCTCGCCTCGCCTGCCGCGTTCACCTCCTTCTCAGCTGTGCCTCACTTGGGCCAGGGAGTGCAATCCCACCAACGCGTGTATGAATCAGACAGAACTACCGACACCCCCATGGCCTTCTCTATACGATCCACTCATCGAATTTTATAACCTTCAGCACCGTAGCCCTATCCAGCCGGGTGGACATTACCTTACACACGCTCGAGGTTTGCGATCATACCTGTTTTTTTTTGTTCGGTCCATAAAGTAACTGACACGTCATCCCAAAACGCATAGATGTAGTTCGCTTTACGTTTTTCTGGACATTGATATTCCATTCGCTGTTTTTTATATTCACGGGTGGCATTGCCTGTTTCAATATCATTTATCCGTCGCGGCGCGACAAACATGGAGTTCCTTCTCGCTCACCGACTCGGGAAAATGAATCCCAACTGGTAGCCCATCCGATGATCCCACTGACACCAGTGACGTCTGCGCGGTCGCCTGACCCACTCCTATCTGGGGTCCCCGAGGTGGACGAGTCGGAAATGCCGCGCTCTCCACAGCCGCGGAAAAACGTCCATCGCTCTCGGGCCACCTACGCACTATTCACGCTGTTTACATATCTGGCGTTCGCGGTGGCTACATCGTTCCTGGAGAGTCTCGTGATCGGATCCGTCCTATGGGCAGCATGCCATGCCGCACGCTTCAACGTATCGACGTACGTGTGTGAATCGATTACATGGATCAAAACTGATGGTATGGACATGGACATGGTTTTGTTTTGGCTACAGATGGATACCTCCTGTTTGGGCGCTCATCATTGTGAGCTCGGACGTCCTTGGGTAAGCCCAGAGCTATTTGTTCGACGGCGTGTTGACTTGCCGTTCCATTGCAGTGCCTTCCCGGATGTGATCGACCGAATTTAAGTGGTTGGTTCCCCGAAAGGGTGATTCGATATTCAAATCCAAGTCGGGAAAGCTGTACCGGGATTTTTTGCATAATCCGTGCGCGCTATACGGGGCATAACGGAGAAACGGAGGCGTCGGAGAGGGGTGCTATGGATGGTGTGAAAGGCCTTGCTTTGTGAAAAGGTGGGCAGGTGTGAGGGAATTTTGCTGTATGGGGGTACATTCAACGACTGTTAGACTAGCTAGTGGAATTGTATATCGGCAGGCCTTTTGACAGCACCGCCGAGTCGTCGGAGGCACGGCCGGCGTCGCTAAGCGCCAGCTTTTGGCTAGAACTCTTTTGCTACTTGAGACAGTTGACTTCTCGCTTTCCTTTCTTTTCCTTCTTCTCGTCAACTACTGTAGCTACTACAACACGGCACTAGGTCTCCAGAGCAATTATTCATGCGAGGCTGTCTTAAGCGTCCCTCTCCCTCCCCCTCCCCGACCAGTTCGAGCATAGCTACTCC
>QFDW01000543.1:0-17220 GCA_003315895.1 Lactifluus rugatus | reverse complement strand
GCGTGATTATGGTAACACGCGCTCGATCCGCTACTCGCGGTCCGTCGATCCGGCTCGACTGCGATAAGCAGTTGCTGGCTCGGCTCAACATAGCAAGGCTTTGGAAATGGACATGTACATCATCATCTTCTCCACATTTGGTGTTTCCTAACCTTTGATTTAGGTCGTGCACCAACATCTTGGTTTTTACCTCATATAGGTCCTTCAACTTTTTCCACACCTCCTTTGCATTTGTCTCCACTTTGATGACGTTGAAGGCGCTGTCTGGGATGGACATGGCGATGAGCTGCTTGAGGGCAGACTCATTTTTGCACCAGTAGTTTGCCAGGGTGATGCTGCCTATGTTGCCTGCATTGATATACGCCTGCGTCACAGATGTGTTGGTGAGGTGATCGCTCCAATCATGATCAGCAATCATCCAGATCATCCGATCTCTGTAAGTGACCCAATTTGGGCTGTCAGCAGCTAACTTCATGACACTGACCCTTTCTTCTCCCATAGCCATAGTATAAGTTTGATAACTGAAAGGTGGTAAGTGTTCTCTAGGTGTGTGGTGACTTGTACTGATTTTAGAATGCAGCAGCAGGGCCCATAACCTAGTGAGATTATGGAGCGCTGGTAGGATGAGATAGGGAATGTGCATAGGTGAGAAGGGGACAAGCTACTTGAAGAGGATGTCGATTTGGGTGCATGCACCCTAACTTTTATCTACCACATGTAATCTACAATCTAGGTTCTAAAACTAAAGGGTTTGGATGGTCTTTTCTGAGTGCCAGTCGTATCTATGTAGGTGAAATAAGTAGGCAAGGAAAAGGAGCTAAAAGTAAGCAATATTCATAAGTATGATATTGGCTGCATAGGCGTCATATTGGACAACACCTCCAATGTCACTCAGCCTCTGCACTGTTGCACTTGATTGGCCAGTAGGTAGGATATGTAGGAGTGGCGTTGAGCTGTCGCCTTGATGCCAGACAATCTGTAAAAGGTAGAATAAAAGAATAAACTATAGATGGTTAGAAGAGCAATTGATCCTAAGTGAAAGATGGATATCATTCAGGAGAGAGTAAGTAGATCTGTATTATATATTATCTTGGGCCACATAGGGCAGCCCCTGTAATGTGCTCACCTTTCTCCTGTGCTGGTTGCCTGGGTATGCTCCAGGCATCGCCTAAGTGTCTCCTCTGTGCTGGTGGCAGAACTCCACTAGCCAGTCCCTTGTAACTTTTGTTTCATGGCAGCACACTCAAGACCAGTGACATGATGACAAACCAGCAAAAAAAATCAAATGAAAGCATTTGAAGGGAAAAGGACAGGTCTTGAGACATGCACCTGGAAGTGCACAACAGCAGCATAGTGTTGGAGATACATTCTGAAAAAATCCTCACCATAAAGCTTGGATTGCGTGCCAAGCACCCCCTTCCCGCACACCCCCACCCTTCGTCAAAGGGTTACTATCACACAAAAACCGGAGACTATTCTCCAACAGGATGCAACTGCTCAACAACCACGCTTTCACGGCAGAATACAGTCAAAAATTCTGGCCCACTGCTGGAGATAACATCACCTGCCTGTGCAACTACAAAGAATCAAACACAGAAGACTCCATCGCAGATAGCGCCTGGAGCACACCACACAGCAATATCCCCCCCGGGGAAGTCATACTCACTACACGCAAACATCTCCTCTGGAAATGCCCTCTACACCACGATGCTCGCATCCCCACCATCCTACACGTATCACACTGCAACCTCTTCTCCACGTTCCTTGGGGCATGCCTCCTAGGATCCTACACTTTCCGCGCAGGGGTAACGCTATGCCTATTACCACCAAGACATGACCCACCTGACAGACTCCTCAAGGAATAGTATCTCTTGGGTAAGCAAGTTCCTCTCCGTTCTTCTTACGATACCAAGTCTACTATTCAACCATACACATACACATGATATACCCACTAAGGTACCTAATGCTCTTAAAATCACACGTACACTTAAACATCACAATTTACATACACATGCTCTTGTTCACTCAAGTATGTAGAAATAGTCTACAAATGTCTTGTCGCGACCTGATGCAGGGACAATAAACACTAATTTCAAAAAAAAAAAAAAGTGTTGAAGATACAGCCCTATTGACACCCATGTTACTTAATGATAAGTGGGCCAGAGCATTCCAGCCTATATACGACTTTAGGATGTTTCTATTCAGAAGGACAGATAAGATACCTGACCCAGTTCTCTCTTTATCTAAGATAGACTTTTTCTTATTGTAGTTTTACACACATTCATCATAATATAAAAGCTAGGCACCGTAATGTAGATAGGACCTCAGTTCTTTCTCCAAAAGACTGAGGTCAGTAGTTATATTACTTGTGATTACCTTACATTGCTGACTCAGCATCTAGCCGAGCATCAATTGCTTACAGGTTAGATAATACAGTTCTTTCCCTAAAAGACTGAGCCAAGCATCACATAGGTCACATCATTCTAGGGTGGCAACTGGGTGTCAAGAACAACATCGATGGGCCAGCTCAGTGACACCAGCAGCAAACTTTTTCCAAGTTGGACTTGCCTGAGGCTCAGGTTTGTGCAAGCAAAAAATGCCCAAAAAGGAACCAAAGTTCAAAAGAATAGCTGGCATGGGTGAAACAAAGGTTGAAAAGTTATAAAAGTTGAAAAAAACACAAAAATTTCCCTAATGGAGAGAAAAAGTAGACAGGTAAAAAAAATTGAATGTTTTCACTTTTTCACTTTTCCACTTGCAAAAGTGGAAAAGTTGAAAAGTTTTTGCACAATTTCCTGATGGCTAGTAGGGGGCCTACACTGGTTACCTAGAAGCCAGCATTCCTGGTGATGCCTTTCCTGATGTCAGCTTGCATCCTGGTGGTGACAACTATAACCTCTACTGGACTTAGGAAGAGATGATGCAATGTCCCACTTACCTGCATTGCCTTGCTCCTTATACATCAGGAAACCTGCAGCAAACTTTTTCAGACTTCTCCAAGCTCACACAAGCTCATGCAAGCTCATACAAGTGAAAAAGCCCAAAAAGGAACAAAAGTTGAAAAGTAACCTAGAATGGGGCAAAAAGTTGTTTTCTACCTTGGCCAAAAAAAGTTGAAAAGTTGAAAAAGTTTCAAAAAACACAAAAATTTCCCTAATGGAGGGAAAAATTTGACAGGTAAAAAATCAAACTTTCACTTTTCTACTTGGAAAAGTTGAAAAGTTGAAAAGTTTTTGCACAATTTCCTGATGCTACTCCTCTATTTGTTGACATTGACTAATGCAGCCAGTACCAGGGCCATCTCAACTTGATGATCATCCCTACCACCTAGGCCTAACAGCTCAACTCAGACCCTTGCTCTTGTTAGTATATCTCTCATCCCCACTTCTATCACCACCATCTCCTTATTGACTGTATTCCTCTCAAGTGCAACCTATTATATTAATAATGACCCATCACAACTGTAGCATACCCAAGCCCTGTACCAGTCTGCACCTGGCCCTCCTCACTCAGTCACAACTCAGTCCATTTATGTCCACTCCCCTTAAATAAGGCCTGGAGGGAAGCACTTGAGATAAGATGCTCAAGCCTCCATTTATAGGAAATGAATGCAGCTTGTCTCCCCAGTTGTAGGTGGGACCAAGGGTGGGCCCCAAGGTAGGTCTTGGAAGAATTTTAATCGCATTCACACAAACCCCTACTTTGCCTCACATGCATTATTGCCAATCTCCACCACTGTGTGCAGTTCCATTACCACACCTGATCTGTCTTTACCAATACCTCAGTTATGGAGGACAGTCCAAGGCTTGCAGCAATCAATGTTTGCCCACTCCCATTACCACTTGGGCTTGGCAGCAGCCTTTCACACTGGCTCACCCATGCTGGCTACAGTTGTTGAGCCAAACCAGGAACTGCTTATTGCAGTCGAGCTGGATCAATGGACTGTGAGTAGTGGATCAAGCATGCATTGCCATAATCATGCATGCATATTAATTAATTAATTAATTAATTGATTGCAGACAATTTTCCAATCTAAGTTATTTTTCTTATCATTAGATACCCTGGACACTTAGATAGTCAATCTATGATACTATAGTATATTCCTATGACTTATTAAACACATACAGACTCTCTATGGTATATAAGGACTCCGAGTCTTATTTCACCTCTAGCACTTCATTCAGTCTTTGACTTACAGACTGAAGTGAGTACTTTATCTACATCTTATCTAGTGCCTTACTAACACGTACTTAGTGCACTTCTATTTAGGTACTTAGTATTATTAATCAAGTCTTTGACTTACAGACTGAACGTGCTTCTATTTAGTGTACGTGATCTTCTCATGCTTATCTTATCACTGCAAGTTTATCAGGTTATGGGCCCTGTGCCCCTCTAAAGTCCAAGAAGAAGATCAATCACACAAGCTTGCACTAGTATTACCTCATGCATATTTAAATCTCCTAAAGGTGAGCCTCTGTTTCACTTCTAGTTTGTAACCTCTATTCTCCCAGTCCCTGGAACTGGGGGATTGGCGTAGGCTGGATCCCTTATTGGAATTTCCCACAAGTGATGCGATGGAGCATGGCAACACAGAAGCATTATAAGTTTTCTCCTTGGCCCTTTGCATGATTACTTAATTCTCATATACCATTTACAGTAATCTCACTTAGCCTAGGGAAACGAATGCATGATAGCCAGTTAGGCACTTGTGGATGAGCTGGATGTGGCCTTACAGCCAGGTTAGGAAACTGGGTGGGAGGCCCCAGGGACTATTTGCCTACTGAACAGTTGGCTGGTGACTCTCCAAGTGGGGGCACAGTTTTTGGGTCTATAATAAGGCAGGGGTAGTCACTCCCCTGAGTGCTTGGGCTCATTACAACTGCGGTGCACTAGATAGGCCAGAAATAGTTCTCTTATCACATTGCATGCAGGGTCTGAGGGACTTGATCCTTGATTCAGGGCAGTACAGCCTGATACGTCAGGGGTTTGCTTAGATCTTCAACACTGGGTCTGACAGCTCCGCTTACCCAGATTATCAAATCGTCACATACCTTAGCAGCATATGGCACCCTCTATGATATCATTCCCACCTGCAGCTGTGATCAAGATCCTTAATGGATCTAATTGGGGAAATTGGTCCTTATGCATGCTTGCACTCTTCCAAATGAATGGATTAAAGAATCATATTACTGATGTTCCCACGACTCTGTCTGCAGACTGGAATAGTCAGAAGGAGATGCTATTGGGTGTTCTGGAAATGTATACTCAGAAGGATGTCTAGACTACCATCTCCAACAATACCAATTTTGGAACATGCAAACTCAAATGGGAAGAACTCAAACACATTTACAGAGGGGTCAGATCTATGTCCACATTCAATAGTTGGGTTTCCCTCACAGGAACCTCCCTAGATGAATCCAAATCCCTCCTGCTGCAGCTACAGAAACTTAATGATGCCCGCCTCACCCTAGAGAATAATGATATGAAGATCACCAATCTCCAATTCTCCTTTATTCTTATCAAGGCACTCCCTGAATCTTATTCAGCTGTCACATCGACTATTTTAGTGACCGGAGAGCTGAAGAATCTTTTCCCACTTACGATACAGGAACACATCCTTAACAAGGAAAGTCAGTGCTCCAGTACTTCCACCTCACTCAATAAAGTTGCCCCTGTCAAATGTGGTAACAAAGATGACATAACTTGTTACTATTGTAAAAAGGCTGGGCACAAAAGTAACAAGTGTAGGAAAAAGAAATGGGATGTTGCCATGAAGGAGAAAAAAGAAAAAGAAAAAGAAAAGGAGAAGGAGAAGGGCAACTCAGCGCAAATGCCTAGCAAGGCTGTTCACATGCACATACTGTAGTTGTCCCTACTACTGCTACTATCTCTGAGTGGTTGGATGATGACAATGAATTACATATTTCACTTTACATGGCTACCCAATCCAGATGGATGGTTGATTCTGGTGCTGTGCACCATATTAGTCCTTATTGCTTGGACTTCACATCTTGGCACCTGGTGCGTGGATCCATCAGTCTAGGCAGTCATACAGAAATTGAACAAGTTGGATCTGGGGAGATTGTTGTCAAACCTCTAGGTGGTGGCACAAACATGACATTGACCTTACACAATATAATGCATGTCCCTGTGGTGCAATTGTGCTACTTCTCAGTTGGCACACTCTTGCGCAAAGGCAGGAACATCAAATTTAATAACAAAGGCTATGGGATCTTTGTTAACAATCTCAAGATCATGGGGGGATACATGGACAATAACCTCTTCTGGTTTGACACCTTCAACCCTGCCATCCATGCCTACTGGAGTGCATCCTCTCCAATAGAAATTTGGCATCAGTGGATGGGACATATGGCTTATAATGCCCTTTTGCATCATAGCGAATCTGTTAAAGGATTATTGCTTAGTGCTCCAATTGATCATGATTACAATCAGTTGCCCTGCCCTGGTTGTGAACTCAGCAAGCAGCTGCGACTTCCCTTCTCGGCCTTATCTAAGCAGTTGGACTGGTGGCTACAAGTCATACATAGTGATCTAGCCAGGCTGATGCAGAAACATTCTATACAAGGTGCTCTCTATATGGCTACATTCATCAATGACTACTCTAGACATGGAGTAGTCTACTTCCTAAAGCAGAAAGATCAGTGTGTGGCTGCATTCAAAAAGTTTCTTGCTTGGGTGGAAACTCAGACATCTGATAAGATGCTTGCACTGCACTCTGATTGTAGGGGGGAGTACATGTCTGGAGAGCCGCAGTCTTTATTGGTCAAAAAAGGGATAGAGCACAAATCCATACTCACTGCAACACGCAACAGAACAGCTTAGCCAAGCATTGGAATTGGATGATCTTAGATAAGGTGTGTGCTATGTTGCACAGTGCCGGATTGTCACTTGGCTTTTGGGAATTAGCAGTGGACGCTGCTGTTCATACATATAACAAAACTCCCATACGTGTTCTGAAGTGGTGCACTCCACATGAGCTCTGGTATGACAGGCATGTCCCAGATGTCTCTTATTTCCACATCTTCAGCTGCAAAGCCTATGCGTACATGCCCAAGGAAACTTGGCAAAAACTCAATCCTTGATTGATCAAAACTGTCTTTGTCAGCTATGAACTGGGTTCCAAGGGTTACTGGTTATGGAATCGGAGTACCCACTCAGTCGTCCTGTCCCACGATGTGACATTTGACAGGTGCTCCTTCCCTGCATTGGCTGGTAGTGAGCTGTCTATCATGCTGCCACAGGAACCCTTTACAATTGATGGGCCAGTAACAGTAGAGTACCAGTGTAAAGTTAGAGTTCCCACACCTCTGACACACCCATGCATTCCATTCCCAATGATACTAGTACAGTATACACTACACCCACTTCCCAACCCCTGCCTACCCCACCTGCACCGCCTGCCATATCATGCCCTCAAGCTCACCCTCACCCTCTCCACAGACCCCCTAGCCAACCTCCTCATTCTTCACTTCTGGGTCCTTCTATTGGCCCTCCTTTGCCTCAGAGGCTGCAAGAGAAGCTGCAACCTAATTCTAGGTATGCTACTCAGGATAACATCAAGCATAACCCCATCAGGCAATTATCACATACAGTGCTACTGGCAGCTGCAGAAGTCTGGGATCCACTAACTTATTGGGAAGCGATGATGTCAGATCTAGCTGATGAGTGGCAGGACCTGTGCCAATATAAGATGGATGTGTTAGCCAAAAATAGAACTTGGGTTCTCATAGACTTACTGACAGGCTGGAAGGCTGTCAAGTCTAAATGGGTGTTTAAGTGCAAAGCAGATGGACGCTTTCACATGCACCTTGTTGTGAAGGGATTCACGCAGCTTCAGGGAATAGATTACAATAAAACCTTCTCTCCAGTAGCCTGGTTCAAGTCTTTGCAACTGCTACTGGTGTTGGCCACACTAGAGGATTGGGAGATCCATCAGATGGACATCAAGTTGGCATTCCTGAATAGACTACTGGATGAGGAAATCTACATGGAGCAGCCTGAAGGTTTCATTGACCCTGCCCATTCAGGCCAGGTCTGCCTGCTCAAAAAGGCTTTATATGGTCTCAAACAAGCCTTGCATGCATGCAATTTGCAATTTCATGGAGTTCTCATTGAGCTTGGCTTCACATGCACACACTCCAATGTGGGGGTGTATCATCACCAAGATGATGGGGGTGTAATAGTCATTATCCTCTACATTGATGATATCACATTTCTGGAGGATTTGTGCAAGGGTATAGATCAGTTAAAATCTACACTATCTAGTTGCTATGAGATGACAGATCTAGGTGAGATCGAGTCTTACCTCAGTGTTTGGATCACATGCAATCAGGCAAAGAAGCTCCTAGATATAGATCAGTCCTATTATGTTTCAGAGATCATAGATTGCTTCAGAATGGTAGATGCCAATCCTGCATGCACTCCCCTCCCCGCAGGTGCCAAGGCACATCTGGTCAAGCACAATGGACAGGCCACTCCCTTAGAAATAAATAACTACCAGAAGATCATTGGAAGCCTGCTCTATGTGCAGATTGGAAGCTGGCCAGACATCTCCTTTGCAGTATCAGACCTAGCACAGTACGTGTCAAACCCCTCACTGCAGCATTTGTGCCTTGCCAAATATGTACTATCTTATCTAAAGGGTACAGAGGCCTACAAGTTATGTTACAATGGTGGGTGTGGTGAAGGATTACATGGGTTTTCAGACTCCAGCTTAGGGGATCAGGCTGATGACTATGACTCCACTTCAGAGTATGTGTTCCTGTTAGCCAATGCCAATACTCTTGGGTATTGCGCAAACAAAAGACAGTAGCGCAGAGCACTACCGAGGCAGAGTACATGGCTCTAGCTGATGCAGCCAATCAGGCCGCATGGTACCGTGCCTTTCTAAGCAAGATTGGCTATGATGTTACAGATCTGATTCTGTTACATGGTGATAACAAAGGTGCTGTAGACCTTGCACTCAATCCTGTCACTGGGAGACGATCAAAGCATATTCCAATTAAGCATTATGTGATTTGCAAGTATGTTGATAATGGGCTTATTGATCTTATTTGTACACCCACTCTTGATATGCTCACAGATGGACTCACCAAGCTGCACATGTGTGTCCAGCTCTAAGATTTCATGTCTGGGTTAGGTCTCATCTAATCTGGGATTGTCTTAATCATGGGGGGATGTTGAGCCAAGCCAGGAACTGCTTATCACAGTTGAGCCAGATTGATGGACTGCAAGTAGCAGATCGAGCACATGTTGCCATAATCACACGTACATATTAATTAATTAATTGATTGCAGACAATTTTCTGATCTAAGTTATTTTTCTTATAATTAGATACCCTGGACACTTAGATAGTCGATCTATGATATTATAGTATATTCCTATGACTTATGAAACACATACAGACTCTCTATGGTATATAAGGACTCTTATTTCATCTCTAGCACTTCAGTCTTTGACTTACAGACTGAAGTGAGTATTTATCTACATCTTATCTAGTACCTTACTAACGCGTACTTAGTGCACTTCTATTTAGGTACTTAGTATTATTAATCCAGTCTTTTGACTTACAGACTGAACATGCTTCTATTTAGCACACGTGATCTTATCACACTCTTATCTAATCACTGCAAGTTCATCAGGTTATGGGCCCTGTGCCCCTCTAAAGTCCAAGAAAGAAGATCAATCACACAAGCCCACACTTGCATTACCTCACACATTTTATTATCTCCTTAAGGCGAGCCTCTGTTTCACTTCTAGCATTGTAACCTCTATTCTCCCAGTCCCTGGAGCTGGGGGATTGGTGTAGGCTGGATCCCTTATCAGGATTTCCCACGAGTGATGTGATGGAGCATGGCAATGCAGAAGCATCACAAGTTTTCTCCTCGGCCCTTTGTGTGATTACTTAATACTCATATACCATTTACAGTAATCTCACTTAGCCCGGGGAAATGGACACATGATAGCCAGTTAGGCACTTGTGGATGAGCCGGATGTGGCCTTACAGCCAGGTTAGGAAACTGGGTGGGAGGCCCTAGGGACTATTTGCCCACTGAACAGTTGGCTGTTGACTCTCCAAGTGAGGGCACTGTTTTTGGGTCTATAACAAGGTGGGGGTAGTCACTCCCCTGAGCACTTGGGCTCATCACAACTGCAGTGCACTAGATAGGCTAGAAATAGTTCTCTTATCACATCATGTGCAGGGTCCGAGGGACTGGATCTTTGATTCAGGGCATTACAGCCTGATACATCAGGGGTTCACTTAGATCTTCAACACTGGGTCTGACAGCTCCGCTTACCCAGATTATCAAATTGTCGCAGCATATGGCACCCTCTACAATATCATTCCCACCTGCAGCTACGATCAAGATCCTTAATGGATCTAATTGGGAAAATTGGTCCTCATGCATGCTCACTCTCTTTTGAATGAATGGATTGAAAAATCATATTACCAATGTTCCCATGACTCCATCCATGGACTGGAATAGTCAGGAGGAGATGCTATTGGGCATTCTGGAAATGTATACTCAGAAGGACGTCTGGACTACCGTCTCCAACAATACCAACTTTGGAACATGCAAACTCAAATGGAAAGAACTCAAATGCGTTTATAGAGGAGTTGGATCTATGTCTGCATTCAATAGTTGGGTTTCCCTTACAGGAACCTTCCTAGATGAATCCAAATCCCTCCTGCCACAGCTACAGAAACTTAATGACACCCACCTTACCCTAGAGAATAATGACATGAAGATCACCAATCACCAATTCTGCTTTATCCTTATCAAGGCACTTCCCAAATCTTATTCAGCCGTCACTTCGACTATTTTGGCAACTGGCAAGCCAAAGAACCTTTCCCCACTTATGATACAGGAACGGATCCTTAACGAGGAAAGTTGGCACTCTGGTTCCTCTGCCTCACTCAATAAAGTTGCCCCTGTCAAACGTGCTAACAAAGATGACATCTCTTGTTATTATTGCAAGAAGGCTGGGCACAAAAGTAATGAGTGTAGGAAAAAGAAACGGGATGTTGCCACAAAGGAGAAAAAAGAAAAAGAAAAAGAAAAGGAGAAGGAGAAGGGGAACTCAGTGCAGATGCCTAGCAAGGCTGTTCACATGCACATAGTTGTCCCTACTACTGCTACTATCTCCGAGTGGTTGGATGATGACAATGAATTACATGTTTCACTTTACACAGCTACCCAATCCAGATGGATGGTTGATTCTGGCACTATGCACCATATTAGTCCTTATCACTCAGACTTCATATCTTGGTGCCCGGTCTGCGGATCCATCAGTCTAGGCAGTTACACAGAAATCAAACAAGTTGGATCTGGGGAGATTGTTGTCAAACCTCTAGGCAGTGGCACAAACATGACATTGACCTTACACAATGTAATGCATGTCCCTGTGGCACAATTGTGCTACTTCTCTGTCGGTGCACTCTTGTGCAAAGGTGGGAACATACAATTTAACAACAAGGGCTTTGAGATCTTTGTTAACGATCTCAAGATCATGGGGGGATACATGGACGATAATCTTTTCTGGTTTAACACCTCCAACCCTGCCATCCACACCCACAGGAGTGCATCCTCTCCAATAGATACTGTATATGGCATCAGTGGATGGGACACATATCTTACAACGTGCTTATATGCCATAGCGAATCTATCAAAGGATTATCACTTAGTGCTCCAATTGATCATGATTACAATCAGTCGCCCTGCCCTGGTTGCAAACTTGGCAAGCAGCTGTGACTTCCCTTCTCGGCCTCATCTAAGTGGTTGGACCAGCGGTTACAGGTCATTCACAGTGATCTAGCCAGGCTGATGCAGAAACACTCAATACAAGGTGCTCTCTATATGGCTACATTCATCAATGACTACTCTAGACATGGAGTAGTCTACTTCCTAAAGCAGAAAGATCAGTGTGTGGCTGTGTTCAAAAAGTTTCTCACTTGGGTGGAGACTCAGACATCTGATAAGATGCTTGCACTGCACTCTGATTGTAGGGGGGAGTACATGTCTGGAGAGCTGCAGTCTTTATTGGCTGAGAAAGGAATAGAGCACAAATCTACAATGCCATACTCACCACAACAGAACAGCCTAGCTGAGTGTTGGAATCGGATGATCTTAGATAAGGCACATGCTATGCTTGTTATGGCTTGATGGGGCCAGTTGCCAACTGTTGGAGATACAGCCCTATCAACACCCATGTTACTTAATGATAAGTGGGCTGGAGCATTCTGGCCTATATATGACTTTAGGACGTTTCTATTCAGAAGGGCAGATAAGATACCTGACCCAGTTCTCTCTTTGCCTAAGATAGACTTTTCCTTATCATAGTTCTACATGTGTTCATATAATATAAAAGCCAGGCACTGTAACGTAGATAGGACCTCAGTTCTTTCCCCAAAAGACTGAGGTCAGTAGTTATATTACTTGCGATTACCTTACATCACTGACTCAGCATCTAGCCAAGTGTCAATTGCTTACAGGTTAGATAATATAGTTCTTTCCCCAAAAGACTGAGCTGAGTGTCAATCGCTTACACCAACAAGGCGGATTCTGTTCTTGTCCTGATTCTGAGAGACAAAGTAACATCAATACCATCTACCCATCAGAGTTCTGTTCTTGATTCCTAAGAGGAAGCAATGGCATCAAAGGTGCCTATTGATTGAGGTTCTTAGATTCTAAGATCAGACCTTAGTCTGATAGGGTTCTGATTCTTTTTGAGTGCTGTGGAGAGACGTTGGCAAGTGTTTGGAGGTCTGGCTCAGTTCTGGTTCTAAGTCTGTATTAAAGGCAAATATGATGACTTGTAACTAAGTCTGTCAGCCTGAGCTACTCAGATGCGTCTGTCGCTATCGATTATGAGGTCGTCCTCCTACTGGGTAGAGAGGCCTAGTTCTGGTAGGCCTCCTACGGACACATAGAGAGGTTCGTTCTGGTCTTGGCCTCAGGTGGAGAGGCTTGTTCTGTTCTTGGCCCCTTTGTCAATTGAACAAAAAAGGGGGAATCAGTTGTTCTTGAGGGAGGAGAAAAAGAGAGAGAGAGAGAGAGAAAGAGTCATATTGGAGTTGTTGTTGATTCAATGAAGCTAAAGCCAAAGCTGGGGTTACAAGCTACCCAGCTGAGGCCTACTTATACAGGAGGATCATGATCACATAATAGTTGAAACAGGGTAATCATGTCTGAAATGCAAGAACTTTGGGAAGCTGCTTGTGAGACAAGAAGCATCCACAAGCTGAAACAGGGATGAAGAAGAGTAATACTTTGAAACAGGGAGAGAAAGGTAGAAAGGTTAAACTGTAAGTCCAAAGTTTCTTTTCTGGAATCAACCAAGAATGAGGGGAAGAGAGGAAAGGGGGGTGAGAATGGGTGAGACAACAGGTGACAGGCTGGGGTTCCATAACAATGCTGCATGCTACACCTGCTACCTGACCACTGTCTACCCCACCTGCACTGCCCGCCGCACCATGCCCTCAAGCTCGCCCTCTCCCTCTCTACAGACCCCCTAGCCATCCTCCTCATTCCTCACTTCTGGGTCCTTCTATAGGCCCTCCATTGCCTCGGAGGCTGCATGAGAAGCCACAACCTAATCCCAGGTATGCTACTTGGGATAACATTGAGCATAATCCCACTGGGCAATTATCACATACGGCGCTCTTGGCAGCTGTGGAAGTCTGGGATCCGCTTACTTATTGGGAAGTGATGGCATCGGATCTAGCCGACAATTGGCAGGATGCATGCCAATATGAGATGGACATGTTAGCCAAAAATAGAACTTGGGTTCTCATAGACTTACCAACAGGCCAGAAGGCCGTCAAGTCTAAATGGGTGTTTAAGCACAAAGCAGATGGATGCTTTTGCACACGCCTTGTTGCAAAGGGATTCATGCAGGTTCAGGGAATAGATTACAATGAAACCTTCTCTCCAGTAGCCTGGTTTGAGTCCTTGCGACTGCTACTAGTATTGGCTGCACTAGAGGATTGGGAGATCCACCAAATGGATGTCAAGTTGGCATTCCTGAACAGACTACTGGATGAGGAAATTTACATGGAGCAGCCCAAAGGTTTCATTGACCCTGCCCATTCAGGCCAAGTCTGCCTGCTCAAAAAGGCTTTATATGGTCTCAAACAAGCCTCACGTGCATGGAATTTGCAATTTCATGGAGTTCTCATTGAGCTCGGCTTCATGCACACATACTCCAATGTGGGGATGTATCATCACCAGGATGACGGGGGTGTGATCATCATTATCCTCTATGTCAATGATATCACATTTCTGGAGATTCGCACAAGGGTATAGATCAGTTAAAATCTACGCTATCTAGTTGCTACAAGATGACAGATCTAGGCAAGATCAAGTCATACCTTGGCATTCAGATCACATGTGATCGGGTGAAGAAGCTTCTAGATATAGATCAGTCCCATTACATTTCAGAGATTGTAGATTGCTTCAGAATGGCAGATGCCAATCCTGCATGCACTCCTCTCCCCGCAGGTGCCAAGGCATACTTGGTTAAGCATGATGGACAGGCAACTCCCTTAGAAATAAATAACTACCAGAAGATCATTGGGAGTCTGCTCTATGTGCAGATCAGAAGCTGGCCAGACATTTCCTTTGCAGTATTGCACCTAGCGCAGTACACATCAAACTCTTCACTGCAGCATCAGTGCCTTGCCAAATATGTACTATCTTATCTAAAGGGTACAGAAGGCTACAAGCTTTGTTACAATGGTGGGCGCGGTGATGGACTACATGGGTTTTCGGACTCTAGCTTAGGGGATCAGGCCAATGACTATCACTCCACTTCGGGGTATGTGTTCCTGCTAGCCAATGCCGCTATCTCTTGGGTATCGCGCAAACAGAAGACAGTAGCGCAGAGCACTACCAAGGCAGAGTATATGGCTCTAGCCAACACAGCCAATCAGGCTACATGGTACTGTGCCTTTTTAAGCAAGATTGGCTACAATGTTACAGATCCGATTCTGCTGCATGGTGATAACAAAGGCACTGTAGATCTTGCACTCAATCCTGTCACCAGGAGGCAATCAAAGCATATCCCGATTAAGCATCATGCAATTCGTGAGTATGTTGATAATGGGCTTATCAATCTGATTCGTACACCCACTCTTGATATGCTTGCGGATGGACTCACCAAGCCGCACACGTGCATCTAGCTCCAAGACTTTGTATCTGGGTTAGGTCTCATCTAATCTAGGATTGTCTTAATCACAGGGGGATGTTGAGCCAAGCCAGGAACTGCTTATCACAGTCGAGCCAGATTGACAGACCGCAAGTAGCAGATTGAGCACACTTTGCCATAATCATGTGCACATATTAATTAATTGATTGATTACAGACAATTTTCTGATCTAAGTTATTTTTCTTATGATTAGATACCCTGGACACTTAGATAGTTGATCTATGATACTATAGTATATTCCTATGACTTATGAAACATATACAGACTCTCTATGGTATACAGTATAAGGACTCTTATTTCATCTCTAGCACTTCAGTCTTTGACTTACAGACTGAAGTGAGTATTTATCTACATCTTATCTAGTACCTTACTAACATGTACTTAGTGTGCTTCTATTTAGGTACTTAGTATTATTAATCCAGTCTTTTGACTTACAGACTGAATGCACTTCTATTTAGCACACGTGATCTTACCACACTCTTATCTAATTGCTGCAAGTTCATCACTGTGAACTGACAACTTGGTAGCATTACTAGTACTAAATTTAGGACCATTTAGTTCAACTGTTGGCTGCTAATGATCTAGCTTCCCTTCCAGCACTAGTAGACATGTCATGCCCCAATTCCAAGCAAGCTGTTGCATCAGAAAATTGTGCAAAAACTTTTTGACTTTTTGAAGTAGAAAAGTAAAAAAGTAAAAAAGTTTGATTTTTTACCTGTCAACTTTTTCTCTCCATTAGGGAAATTTTTGTGTTTTTTGAAACTTTTTCAACTTTTCAACTTTTTTTGGCCAAGGTGGAAAACAACTTTTTGCCCAATTCTAGGTTACTTTTCAACTTTTGTTCCTTTTTGGTCTTTTTCACTTGTACAAGCTTGCACAAGCTCATGTGAGCTCAGAGAAGTCCAAAAATGTTTGCTGCAGGTTTCCTGATGTGATTTTATGTCTACAGTACAGTACAGCCTTGTGGCATGCATCTGTAGGGCTAGAGCTTGATAATTCAAGGTTGTCACACTGATCTTTTACATACTGTACCACAGATAGTATCAGCCTTGGGAACAGCTGAATGGGCCAGGAAGTGCCTAAAAGTCACACCTGCAGAGAAGGTCTATGTAACTTATAATGGAGTTCTGCTGCCAGCATGGAAGAGACACTTGGGTGATGCCAGGAGCGCACCCAGGCAACCAGCACAGGAGAAAGGTGAGTGCATTACAGGGGCTGCCCTATGCAGCCCAAGACAATATATGATACAGATCTATTTACCTTCTCCTGAATGATATCTGAGTCCTTCTTCTACTTAGGATTGATTGCTCTTCTAACCATCTATAGTTTATTCTTTTATTCTACCTTTTACAGATTGTCTGGTGTTGAGGCAACAGCTCAGTGCCACTCCTACATATCCTACTTACTGACCAATCAAGCACGATGGTGCAGAGGCCAAGCAACATTGGGGGCATCATCTGATACAACACCCACTGGCATGCGGCCAATACTATACTTATGAACATCAGGAAAGAGAGACTTACCTAAACAACCTACATTGGACTAAATTGCTCAGGTAGGCTCAGGTAGGCTTGCTTAGACTCAGTTAGGCAAGTCATGTTTTCCTGATGAATATTCCTTACTTTTAGCCCCTTTTTCCTTGCCTACTTATTTCACCTACATAGATACAACTGGCACTCAGAAAAGACTGTCCAAACCCTTTAGTTTTAGAACCTAGATCATAGATTACATGTGGTAGATAAAAAGTCAGGGTGCATGTGCCCAAAATCGACATCCTCTTCAAGTGACTTGTCCCCTTCTCGCCTACGCACATTCCCTATTTCGTCCTACCGGCACTCCATAATCTCACTAACTTACAACATCAGGTAAGTTTCATTTCAGAAATGGTATGTCGTCCATAGGGTGTCTTACTTTCTGAATTCGTACTGCAGCACCTCGGTGATGAGGGGAAGAGTGCCGTAGTCGTTGCAACAGCTGCTCCGAAGTTCAGAC